>CARXXK010000001.1:73039862-73344430 GCA_949089665.1 Macrosiphum euphorbiae | reverse complement strand
TCAACCATCGGGTTCGCATCAGGTGTATTGCCGTTCGAGCCGGCGATTCACGATTCCGCATATACCTTTTCATTTACACGATTCCGCACAAAACTAATTTGTGACCGATTGTATTTTAAAAATAATTGTAGACATACAAATGGTTAAAGATGATGTGTGTCAGTCATCAGTCATCACCTTAAGCAGAAAACTTGAAACAGTAATATAATGATGCTTCAATCTCCAACTATTAGTTTAAGTTTTCGACAAAATCAATTTTGTATTTTTGTTATAATGAAAAACAGTAGATTTAAAGTTGACAACATTTGTAAATAATTTTGTAATTCAAAAATTAAAAATTTATAAAATATTCAATTTTTATAGGCGCATTCACAGCTATGTTGTGTATTGTGTAGTCGTCTCTTGCATTGGTGTGGTAACTATGGGTACAACAATACAACTGCTAACCATATTGGTTTAAAAATTGAGCTGTAATCAATTCTTGGTGTGCTGGGTTGCAACTTGGTTATTACATGATGCTAAAATCATATTACGTAACGTCCAATCAGAATGCGATTTGATCGACACGACTCGACACACGACGTAGCTTTGAACCCGGTTTAAGGATTGTCAATTTCAGTACAAGGTTTCTCATAAGTAGTTCATACTGTAGTCTGTAATTATAAAAACTAAAAAATATATTATAATCACGGTTTTTGTATAGTAATTTTAGAGGTGCATGAAGTTAGTGGGAAAATTCAAGCACATTCGAGCTATAATACCATTATTTAGTGCTCAATTATTTGAACTAAATTAGATATTTTAACGAAGAATAAAGATTTAAGTTATTATGTTGTGATTTCATTTCAAATTCCAGTGGACAGTGGACACACTACAACTATGACTTATGGGTTATTGTACAACACAGCGGTACTCACTTGTCCACCTTTATTGATTTTTATTATTACTAATAATTATTTATTATATATTATTATTGTATGTAACTGCCAATCATTATTACATGCTACACGAATAAACAAATAAAATTCAATTTAATCTATAGTAGATATAATTTTCTTCTGAACAGCGCGATTCTAATTTTTACTCTCGTCATATAAGCCCAATTGAAGTCTTATTTGTTTTTTTTGAGCCACAGCCATGGAATGCAGCCAATAACAATATAGCATCAATATGTAGAGGAGCACGTACAGGATGACTGTAATAAAATATACATAACAAATATAATAAGCAGGTCAGTAGTGTAACTGAGCTCGATTTGGTGGTGGAGAGCTATTATTCTTCAGTAGAACTCTTGATAAGGAGGTTAACCCGCATTCCAACAATTTTTTTCTACAGTGTTATTATAATTAGGGCTGTGAATTTATAGGAAAGTGAATTTTTTTTTGGTGATTGTAAAACATAACTTTGTTAGTACATAATTTGAATTATGTAACTACGAATCTATCTAGGTGAATGAACTTTTATTTTGCATATTTTTGCATTTTTAGGTCTTATTTTGCTTTTTTAGTTCATTTTCTAGTATTTTTTAATCAAATTCCGTAAATTGACTTTAAAAACATTTATTTTTATTTTACACCGACTGTAAATTCTCCAGGTTACTGAACTGTCCAGAACGTCCCTCCCAGATGAAGTCAGCTTTGATTACATTTTTTTTAATAAATAAACATTTTTTTATACTAATAATGTTTAATACCCTGTACCTAATATTAATATAAATATAAAAATTAAATTAAAAACCATTTTAAATGAATTTTATTTTATTTTTTTTTGTATTTTAAGTGCATATTTTGCATTTTAGGTGCATATTTATTGCATTTTTTTTGGCATTTTATAAGGTTTTTTAGTGCATTAAATTCACAGCCCTAATTATAATATATATATTTTTTAGTTTATTTAATGCTATTTTGACAATTGTATAGTACTTATAGATGCATTTTTAAAATATTACCATTTGCTACATGCTATATTGTACTTACAGCTTATGTGCTATGGTATTAATAATATTATTAAACTAATTTATTTTACTAAAAAAAAATATTTAATTTATAATATTTATATTATAGTTACCTATAACATATAAACTTACTGAAAATTCGCATAATAAAATGGAAGAATTTGACATGAACCCAACTCGAACCATCATCACTTAAACATAAGATGTTTATTTAAAAATAATCCTATACCAATTAATTGGCATTATAATAACAGTAAACAAATTTACTGCAATATTGAACTAAAAAAAAATTAATTATGATAATAAATATAGTTATGTACTCAGTAGTGCGGAAAAGAACAGAACAAATGTCAAACACGCATCCAATTGCAGTTAGGATCAGTGCATAAGGCATTGCACGATTGATATTTCCCTAAAAAATATATATATTATATTATTATGTAACAATCTATTGGTAAATAATTGTAAAAATACTTTTAAACGATATTATATATAAAAAAAAAACATTTTTTAAAAAACACACTTTTCTAAAAAACAATACAAAAAAATAATGAAAAATTTACTGATGAAAATTTAAAAGTGTGTGGTGCATTATACAAAACATTTAAAGCCGAGCTAAGTCTCACATACACTTCTATGTTCAATCCTGTTTATAAGATAGTGACTGGGAGTATAATATGTCAAGTGTAAGAGCACCACACACTTTTAAATTTTTCATCAGTACTTACATTTTTCACTATTTTTTTGTATTGTTTTTTTTAGAAAAGTGTGTTTTTAAAAAAATGTTTTTTTTATTTTTTCCTCGGAGATGACTTTGCACCCCTGTCTTCGCCGACCTGAAGGTCCGGGTCCCAAAATGACAACGGATTATTGTATTGTCATCCAAGACCAAGGTCTATACCAATTTTCAGAATTTTTCATCGTCAAAAAGTGCCTCAAATCGAGCCTCAAAAGATTTGATTACAGACAAACAGACAAACAGACGTGAAAGCAAACTTAAGAAAAGTGTATAGTAAAAAGGTAAGTCTTTGCCATAGTAAATAATAAATAATATCATAATAAATATCTGTTTCAATAACCAGATTTGACTCCTTACTTTATATGCATAATTTATTATATGGAGGACCTTACCTTCAACAGAGCTCCGAAGACAACAACGACTGCGATGTAGTTTACTGAATTCGTCAACTTGAAATACGTCAACACCTGGTATAAGATTATCGAGACAGTGTGTTTATCAACATGGTATATATAATATGATTTAATCCTTATAGGTATAGGTACGTATAAAAGAACAGGCCGGACGTGTTTTATGTTCAGGTTTTTAGACAGGCATATTTTGTAGAAAATATCACAATTATTATTTTTTTCCATCGAAAAAACTACTTGTTATATTCAGCTAATTTAGTAGGTACGCTATATATTATATTTGCCTCGGCTAAGTTTAATTTGACGCAGAGACCTAAAGTCGTTTTTACATGGATCGACGTAAAACGTTTATTAAAATAATATATTAAAGTGATAAAAAAGTTAAAAGCATAATAATATTATTGTATATGAAAGCGTCCACTTTATTATGATTCACAGTGAATGATTTTGGGTGTAATTGACTTACAGACCTAATTTTTTAAAAAATTAGACGCTGCGTGCTTGCGTTATACTGTATTTAAACAGGTAACAAAAAAAAAAAAACATAAATAACTACGTAGCCTCGTTAATATGCATGGGCGTTCTCACGGGGGGGGGGGATATGGGGGATACATCCCCCCCCAAGGTTCTTTATTTTTTTACATATTAGTAATACACGTTTTGTCTACTTTTGATATGTGTTTGTGTTTTCAATATTGACTTGGTAGTTATTATTTTTTTTTTTTTTGCAATTTTTCTTTATCGTGATTATTGATTCCACCAGCCATAAACAATATTATTATTTATCACTGATAATTATAACATGTAACAGGCAATTCGCTTTACAATTGATTTGTACTGTATTTTTGTAAACAATCACTCCGTCAACTTTATAAATTCCCAACGTCAGAAAAAATGTAAAGGTAAGATACACAATGATAACACCACAGTGATAAAATAAAATAAATAATTTAAACTAGAGATGGAAAACGTTTTTAAAAAACGTTAGTAAACGGAAAAAAAACGAAAACAATGAACAAAACAAAAACAAAAAACCATAACAAAAAATCCCAAAAACAGAAAAAAAATTAATTACGAAATCAAAAACGAAAACGCAAATAAATTATAGTATTATACATTATTATATTAATAACACGAAAAAAAACATGTTACTTAACTATTTACTTTTTAATCTTTACCAACAATGCTCTATTAAAATTTAAAAACATTTTTATTTGAAATCAAGAATAATTAATTTTAATTTTTAACTCTTAAGTGCATTTCTAAATTGCTAAATTTACTACTATAAAAAAAAAAAACAATATTATCAAAAACAATATAGAAAAATAACGTTTTTAAAAACATTAATCAAAAACAAAAACGAAAAAATTAAAAACATTTTTCATTCCTGATTTAAACTGATTCATAACATTCTTTTATAGTTTAAATAAAAAGAACAATAAATATGACTTGAATTGATTATTTGATATTATCAACTATATTACTATCAATATTATTAGATTCTGAGCGGAGTGAGGGATCTATTGGTTTTTCAATATTGTTTATATTTATTTTTATTTTATCCTGCATACAAAATTTCTACCAGAAGCAGTTCTTCGCTTTTAACATATAGTATATCTTTTCTTTCAGCAAATTTTATCAAGATGGTACTTTAGAGAGGTAATTTTTCAATTTTCTCAATATTTATTTAATGATACATTACAATTTCACCGACAAATTTCAAAAACCGCTAAAAATGTGATTTCAATTTCTAACACTTTGTTTATCACCATTGTAACAAATAAAATAAAAATAATGATTTTAGTTATTTTATCGTAATTTATAATATTAATTCAACTTACAGGCTATAATAAAATATAATTACAATATAAAATATCCAGACTGACAAACCGTCTCCGCTCAGAATCGTTTTTCGTATACAATGATATGATATCATTGAATTCAAATTTAATACAATCCATTATACAGTGACTAAGTATTGGAATCTACTATACAGCAGAGCGACATCCACTTACCCGCTTTTTTTAATATTCATTATTATAATATGGGAGTTGTGAGGCAAAACCCTTAGGTACGGCTTATTTTGAAACCATTTTTTTCATCCCCCTCCATTGAAATATCCTGAGAACGCCTCTGTTAATATGGGTATATTATCAATTATAATAAACGAAATTGAATCACTCTCGATGGCCAATGGCCAATGGCTAACTGATTTAGGTATCTTAAATAATAATAAATAAATAATACTAGTAAAGTAGTAAGTATATAGAAATATAGAATTTATAAATGTATAATACTCACAATACATATGGCTAAATTCACAAACACATATTTTTTAATGTTTGAATTCAAGACTTCGAATTGAATTCGTAACATCTCCGATGTATTATAATTATATTATAGGTGCCAATAAGTAAAAGTATAACAAATTATCATCTGTAATTTAAGTTACTATTATAACTGATGAATACATAAATATTTAATTTGTATGGTTTATTATTTATATTTCAATTACTATAGTTACGATTATATAAGAGTCTAATGATTTAAAAATTAAAAGCTCATATAAGTATAATATATAGTTCAATCAATCACTTACGTAATATCTATCTTTACATATTTTTAAATGTATGTAATTATCATATTTCATTACTTTAAAATTTATAAATGTGTACCAAAACATCTTTAAAAAGGAATTCATATGAAATTTTTTTTTTTTTTTTTTTATTGAAAAATCAAATTACTAATGACGAAAGAAAGTTATTTAAAGACTAAGGAAATATATTTATTCGGAAGTTAGATGAGTTTCATATTCCAAGTTAATAATATTATCATAAGAACCAACTTTACATCTTATGATTTTTCTAAACATAATTTATATAGTTATTATTTCTTACAATACGGTAATTTTAGATTCTGAGTGATACTATAAATATCCTGAATTTACAATTACGTGAGTGTTTTTTTATTAATGTATAAAGCAGTGGTGGATTTGAGGGGGGTTGACATGGCGATTACCCCCCCCCCTAGGTCTTTTTAATTTACTTGAATTATAGCGCCGTATGATATAAAGAATGTGAAATTCACAAGTCATAACTATAACTTCAAACTTCATAAATGATACAAAAAAGGTATTTATTTTAAATATCTTATCAATTATATTATATTGTTATTTGATTATCAATACAAATTATCGAATTTAAATAACATGATATTGTTCAAAACAAATTTGAAATTGGCTATAACACTTATAACCATAGTTAATAAAAGAATATTTTCTTGGTTATAACCAAAATTGCTGTAGACAACTCGCTACGGTTTGAGTTTTAGATTATAGATAAAATTACAGATAAAATCATTATACCGCCAAGCAGTGTTGCAGCGTGCTGCACCGTCGTATAAATCTGTTGGGGAACGAAAAAAAGTCTCGGGGAAAAAGTCTCAAGGAAAAATAGTTCATAAAACTATTTAAACAATTTTTAAAAGTTACAGCGATAGGTAACAATTTATATAACTAGGATTTTTATAATTATGTAATATTTTTTTTCTATTTTGACATCTAACTTAGTGGTATAGATATGTATATTTTTTTAATAATATTATTGACTAAGATTTAATGAGATATTTTTTTATAATTTTATGATTAAGAGTTATTATTTTTGTTTAGTATCTGTTTTGCATTTATTAAAATAATTTTTAAAAGTTACAAGGATAACAATTTATAGAACTAGGATTTTTATAATTATGTTATGTAATGTAATTTTCTGTTTTGTATTTAGTAGTTACCTATTATATGATTACATAATTATTAGATATTATCTTTAAAATACAGACTTTTTACCCCCCAAGACTTTTTTTCCCCGAGACTTTTTTCCGGATACTTTTTTCCCTGGACTTTTTTCCTACCATCAAATCTGTTATCACTTCATTTTTATAAAATAAATTAAATATTTTGTTCACCGTGACTGTGGTAAATAACTCAATTTTAATATTAAGTGTTGAATATTTTATTTTCATTGTTATTTGACAGATTTGAGGCTGGTAAAAAAGAACCATACAATTGTAGCTCAAATAAATTATTTATACATTTGTTTATTTAATATTGAATAAAAGACTGTTGAATTTGTATACTGTTTATTTTTTTTTTTATATATATAACAGATTGTTTATTGACTCATATGTATATATTGAAATTCTATAACACCAATTCTTCCCCTCCTTAAATGAGCTTCAGATCCGCTACTGGTATAAAGGCACTTGCTATAATATAAAAATTCTTCAATCTTCAACTTTGAGTGTGTTTTCTGGAAGCAAATCTAATTTAGTTGATACTTTAGGATGGTCTAAAGTAAAAAATACACAGTTTATTTTTCATAATAATCGCATCCATTACAATTTACAGTGGTGGTTCACTTATTCCTTGTTGATGAGATACACTCAGCGATTTCCCTGGGTATTTTATTTGTTTGTTTGAAATTGGTTAAATTACTATACCTATTTAAACTTAAATTAAACCAACAAAACATACAGTTATTGATACGAAAATTCAAAATAATATACATAAATCGAACAAAATAAAAATACTATAATTGTAGGGAGACAATTAATTACCTCAACAACTTGGAAAGATACATTTATAAATGGAGACTATGGCTGAATCCAGAAAAAACAAAGGTATATGGATTCCATCTAAATAATAGAGAACTAAATAAAGAAATGTTCAGTTTAAAGAAATAAAGGTAAACCATACATTTTCAGCACCAAAGTATTTGGGAGTAAAATTGAATATCGAAAAGCTACAGAAGGAATTAAGGACGAAAGTGAACCTAGTACAGAAATTAGCAGGAACCGGATGGGAAGCAGGACGGTACCTATCGAACATCAGTGATGTTATAAAGGAAGCCATTGAGTGGATAATGACTTTGGATACTGACATTTAAATTTAAGCGCAAATCCAATACAATTTCTAGGGAGCAAACATTTTTAACATCAACGTGAGGGGAGGCTTCGATTCCACACAGATTAAAAAAAAGTATATTTTTTTGGGAGGGGCAAGCCCCCCCTTTGGCACCCCTGGGATTTGCGACTATGTTTGACTATATACTATGTATTGTATTGTTATTAATCATAATTATAATTATATTACTTATTTTATAACTTTTATAAATGTTACTGTGGTGGTACTGCCGCCATACGAATATATATATATATATATATATGGGTACTATAATAGAACATCAACTAATATAGACTAATTGAAGGAAAATCTTTGAAACATTTAAACACTTTTACGAATTAATCCAAATGGATTATTTTGTTTATTATTAAAGTCAAAGGTGACGTTTACTGGATAATATAATAATTTAATCATTTGGAATTCGGACCTTATGTATTTTAATAAAACTTGAGTATCAATGTTAATTTTATGTCATAGCTTACAGCTGTGTAAAAAATAATGATTTATATTATATCATTATAAATATTGATATTTAAAATTACGTATCGTAAGATTTCAATTTTGAATGGCTGATAAAAATATAAAATGTAATCAGTTTACTTATTAGTTACTATTTTAAATCGTGCTGCGCAGCATGACAAATGCAATAGTATACCGTTATTTTATAACTTTCATTGAACTTTTGAACTCATTTCCTCTGGGGTTAAAATATATTATTTGTAGATGGGTGTCCATAGTTTTTAAAATATTACTAAAATAAATCAAATTTAAGATGTATCATATCCATACGATTGTGTCGATACTTAATAATTATTAAAAAACAAAATTATGAATTATTGTTAACAATATATTATGTTAGAATTAATTCGTCAAAGAAAAAAAAATTATCATTAAAAGGTAATAAATATTGTATTAAAATAACACATGATTAAAAACACCGGATTTCTATATAATATAGTTGAAAAAACCTTGTTTGTACTATAATTTTATCTCAAAATCACTACCAACAACTGAATAACATATAAAATTATGGCACATTAAATATTATTATCATACTAATAATGAATAAAGAATAGAAATAACATACATAATAATACATGATGTAGGTACTAACAAAACATTACATTTTTTTTCTTAAAGCACATTACAATATATTATTTATAATGACAATAAACAATAACTGCTCGTGAACTTTTTTGATGTGTATAGTGAGAATAACTATTTATAAAATAAATAAAAAGAAAAATGTGTAATAGGTATTATCATCCCGACATAATATATGCACACATAGTTCTGTAAAAACTGATTAACAATCGACACACCCTAAAAGACAATAATTATAATAATTAATATACAACAAAGCGTTTTAGGTCACAAATAACTCGATCTTTTAAACTCGTGGACATTTTCATTTCCAAAGAACTCATATATCAACATTTTCTTTAAAATATTTCAAGCCAATTAAAAATAATCAAATGTTATTAATATAAAATAATAATAATAATTAGCTGTATAATAACAATGTAAACAAACGAATCTAATCAAAAATCTACTAAATGATTCAGTCTTAAACATACACTTATAATAATAACAATATGATCAATTATAATATATGTATAATAAAAAATAAATAATAATAAATAAAAGCATGTCAGTAATTTGGTTTAGTTCAAATTAAATAATTGGCAAACTATAACCAAATATTACTCATTTTACTACATGATGTCATTTAGGAGTTAGAAGAAAATATTGTCAAAAAAACAGTAGTATTTTGAAAAATTGTCCAACATTCATGTTAATGAAGTATTTGTTTAAAATAGATTTAAAAAAAGTTAGTAGTATTCCTAATGTTTATCAGTCAACTTTCACTATAAGAAAGTTTCTTCGCTTAACTTTTGGTATTCACCAAAATTGGTGCTTAAAAATACAGGAGTGATAAAAATGTATTTTTGATCTACGAGTACTTTTAATTAATTGTTTATAAGGATAACTTTTATATAAATAAATAACAATTTATGTGGTTTTAATCGTACAAATTGATTGCATATCGGTATATTAGTACAGCAGTGATAATAACAATCTTGACGACTGACCAATGATCGATTCAAAAATAAAATGAATAACCAACAACGAATAGTATAGTTGAAAGAGCCAGTATCAAAGTAAAGCCGTGTTTTAATGAAAATCGTATTTTAACAGTTTCGATCTAAAAATTATCGAAAACATTTTTATTTTTTTTTTTTTTTAATGTAATTAAATTATAATATATACATAATATATATTTCATAATATTAATAATAATAATAACAATGAAAACAAAAATAATATATTGTTTAGCAATGCTTCATTAATGATTGTAATGTAAGCACATTTTTAGAAAAAAATCTAATAACAGGCTTAAAATAATGTTTTTCGATACTAACTCCTTCAAATTCAACATATTATGTACGAACAGGTCAATTTAATCACAATAAAACATTTCTATATGATGTAAAAGCTACACGTTTTCCTCTTAATATTTATACAATAATATCAATACAATAATTTCTCTATTTAAGTGCATTTTATATCGTACATCAGATAAAAAAGGGCTGTCGCAAAATATTTGATACCGGTCGATCCGGCCACGTGAAATGTATATCGAACATATAACACATATTATAACTAATGTTTATAATTAAAAACATGACGACCGAATCTCATTTTATGTAAGCGCCTATATAACTGAAGTGGTGATTAGAGCGAATAAATAAAAAAAGTCAACAATATTAATTTTACCATAACGCTATTATCACAATAACTGCGCGCCTAAAACCTAAAGGGGTTCTCTGGTAACTTTTATAATACTAATATTTTTTTACTAAAATTAACTACAATCAAACATATTTATTGAGCCTCGTTGATTATCCAAAGTACATATTATTTTTATTATAATGAAGCTTGAATTTTTCCTACACATTATTAAAATATTTTATTGATTACTAGGTATATAGTTAGTAATTAATAACATGATATTATGATGAAAAATAGATGATAGACCAAAATATTGATAAAGTAAACTAACCCTGTCGTATACTGTGATTTTATTATTGTTATATCAATACTATTTGGTTTATGCTCTGGTTAGTGTAAAACACAAATAACATTTCTGATAATTGAAAACACCAATCAAATAGAACAGATAGAATACAAATTTTATAACAAATTGTTAATATTTTAATTTTTTTTCTCATAACGAGTTCTTTGAAATTGTTTAAATTTAGTACAAGAAAATTTGTATTATTATTGATTAAAAAAACAATAGTACGTTGAACTTATATGGATTAAGATTTGAAATTGTCCATAAAATTATTATTTATCATAATTTATTCATGGGACAAAGTGTATTTTGAAACAAGTTAAGCAAAACTTTTATACTTTAAAATTTGAACTAATTTTTAAATGGGTAGGTATCTAAACAAATTATTATTATGCTGATTGCTGAACCTTTTTGTTATAATAAAATTGTATTGATATTTTTTTCTATCATATAAGTACATAGAAATATATATCATATATTTATGGTACACAAACAGAATAATTATTAATTGGTGTTTTTCAAAAAATTGTATCTTCCCAATCGAATATCGATACTTATTATTACTAAAACTTAGAGAATGATACTAACTATATCGATTGCTTATTTTTCATTCGGTGCGATTAATATATTAAATTGAACGATTTATTAAAAATGTGGCAGGCTCAAGTCATTATAGTAAAAATAATAATAATTATAATGATAATAATAATAATAATAATAACACTACAATAGGAACAAACAACTCGTATTAAAATATAATTCCAAAAGTGATTATTGTTAAAATACGCATTTCGTTTGTTTACATATTATTTAGACTACACCTATATATTCATACATTTTAAACCTCAACAAAACGAATTCAGTGCGATTTAAAAATTGTAGGCATATTTTTATGGAGTGGTAATCAAAACCACGATAAAAAGTCATACCATTTCAGAGTTGGGCGTAAAAACAAATGTACCTATATGACAATGTATTTGGTATTATTTTTGAAAATTACAAATTATTCAATATCGAAAATGATTAATCTCCATTTAACTGATTAAATTTGATAACTTATACATGTATTAGATTATTTACTGGAAGCCCTGTAATTTAGTATGATTTGTATATTTTAAAAGTTTTAAGAAGGAATCGTTTTTTTTTTTGAAATTGTTGCCCAACTCTTTCTGTTGATGTATATTATACATACAAATTTAATTTGCCCGTAAAATATATATTTATACGTGATTTACTGATCTACTGATTTACAAGTTGTTCCAAAACAATTGTTAATAATTTAAAAACAGTCTATAAAAAATAATTTTTTCTACAATGTTCCGAAAAACACCATTTAGTATGACATGTATGATACTGGCTCTATCGGCACACTAAAATTATTAAAAATTCTCCTAATCCATGGATATCTCCATGAGTTCGGGGCATACAACCAACGACAATTTTAATAAATTAGATTTCGTTTGAAACAATTTTTTTATCTGAATAAAACGTAAACAAATGGACGAATGATTGTTCTCGGGAAGAACATTCGATTAATAACAAAAACAAAGTTCAACAATAATGATTATTAAAAAAAAAACATCAACATAATACTTAACTTAGAGGAAGTGATCTTCCATGTCGAGTTGTAGCAGCTCAAGTTCTGCGCGACTTTTCCGTTTGCAAAATACCGTCAAACACAACAATCTGAGCATGACGCGGAACTGCGGGCTAAGAAATATGAGCACAAACGCCTTCCATACCGAGTTGGATATGCCCAGCCACAGGGCGGCGAAACGGACATGGCCGGGGACCGCCGGTACACCACCTAGTTGCTGGTATGCTTTGATGGACATCAATGGTGTCCAACAAATCCAAAACGTTACGATCAACACGAATGACGTGACGTGTGTAGGATTGGACAAGTTTTCAGACAACGCTGTTACGTATTCCTGTGTACAATGATAATATAATAATTCACCGACCATTATAATAATAATATTACTTAGTACTATAACTACATTCATATACCCACAAATAAATGTATATAATATAGGTAATGGATATTTTTATTAACCACTTGTCATTATTTAAAGAACCATCTGGTAAATGTGTGACGTTTAAATAAGTCTCGTTATAATATTGTTTAGTACAACAGATTAGCATTATAATATTATACAATAGTATCGAATACCCATTAATAATACTCTATATCATTTATACATACTACTATAAGTTAGCTAGGAACTCGATTATACTGGTTTTTTTTTACAATACATTATTATAGTTCAAATAAAAATAAAAATAATTAATTTGAATAAATATGAAATAAATGGGTTATGCTGTCTATAAACACTATATTAGACTAGGAATCTAGGTGTCTTATAACATTGTCACCGAATATAATGAATACAATTACGATATTTAATTATTATGTGTACCTATTGCAGTTGTACCAATATAGTTTTAATAGTTATAAACTTATAACATTTCGGCTAGTGTAATACAATACATTATTCACATTTCACGTATGTATAATGTCAAAAGACCCACAGGGGAATATTCGGTTCAATATTCCAATAAAACCCAATTAAGGACAAACGGAACAGGTCCCTTTAATTTTTTAATTATAGTCAAAATTGAATAAGAAATCTACCGTAATTTTAACAGTTTAACTTGATTAATTTTATTAGAACCGGAATAAATTATTATAATATACATACAACTCACTAAGTTATTGAAATTGTATGTCTTACTATGATAGTATTAGTATATAATTAACTAGCTTACTTGTGAATATTTTAATTTGAATGGAAAAAATTAATTTCCTGTTCAAATATATAATTATATATTTAACGCTAATATTAAATTAACAATGATTTTGTTTTGTTAAGAATTATAATAGGTTTTTTAATAAATTAAATATTTTACCTATAATGCTAAAAAAAAATATTTTAACCCAACGACTTTTAAAAAAAAATATGTGATTAAAGTTTTCAAGAAATATTACGCCACCATTAAGATTTTTAAAGGTTCCACGTTATCAGCTTAAAGTCTAATAATCCACGGGAACTTTAAAAAGTTAAGCTCCAGATGAGAATCAAGAGTAATGTTAAGAAATATTTTTCAAAAAATAAAAGTATCAAGTTTGAAAATTATTTAAAAACTTAAAGTGTTGTCAAGGTGAACTAAGGCTCTTAGAGTATGCAAATATCCAACCAAAGCTCTACATATAAATTTCGAATCTAAAATCAAAGAGTTTTCAAGCCGCGCTATAATAATGTAAATTATTTGTTTGTATTACATTTTAAATTTATTAAATTAATCCTTAGTGTTGTTTAGATTATACTTTCTATACTTTCTTGAAAAATGTTTAGTTAAATTAAATTAAATGTAGGTACATCTAAATTATACCATTATAGATGAGTGCAATAAATTGTTCATAAAAATAGACATACAAAATACTAAGTATATTATTGTAATTTGTAGGTATAGGTATGTAATCAAAGAAAAAGTTACTATTTTATTTTAACTTTTAACTTTTAACCTTACATAAATAAATGTCGTGTGCAATAATTTATGTTTTCAACCCGAAAACTAAATGACTTAAACACTATTACGTACGTTAGTAGTTATAGTACCTTATTTGACAGCTAGTACTATATAGATATCATGAAAAGCAATAGAAACAACAGTTCTAGAAAAACTTGACTGGAAAGATCTAATCTAAATTAATATTTTATGCCTATTCAACTATTGTGGAATATAGATAATATTATAATAAATAGGGTATAAACTAAAATTTATGACCCAGATTCGTACATTATATAAACGTATATTATTGAGACACGACCGGAGCCATTGACTTCGAAACTTACATACGCCAAGTGGACCAAGACTCAACCTTGTAACCTGTTTATAAAAATTATTTTAAAAAGCATACAAATATAGAACCAACCTCAAATTAAGATATCGAAAGTGAGCCAAGTACTGAATATGATTTTTTTTTTAGTACGAAAACCATTTATAATTTCCATATTGTTTTTGTTCCATTATAATATTAAACAATTTTAAATGTCTATACCTACTGAATCTGAAATAAAATCCCTTTAAAGATTTATTATTAAACGTTCTTGTGTTTTATTCAGTTTGCTGTAGTTAAACCGTCTGGTTTATTTCAAATAAATAAATACATTTATTTATTTATTTAAGAAATGAAATGTCTATACTGATATATAATAATACATAAATAATGCATATACCTATATTTTAATTTTAGTATTATATTATGCAATAACAGTAATATTGTTTATTTTAGCAGTAGGTATAATAATTATAAACTATAAAGTTTTGTACCTATGTATATGTAAGTTACGCCCATATTATAAAAATAACACGGATTATATGCATTTGTATGATATACAAATAATTCACATAATCTCCTTTTTCTACAAAAAATGCATATTTCATAGGTTCGTGGTGTTAATGGCATACAATCTCATTTCTCATATACACGAAACGAATCCGAAAGTTCAACACTGTCCAACCTGGGGAGTATCTAGCCATCGATATATATATATAAGTGAATTTTTACTAACGAGCTTTTCATAATATTTATACAATATATCATTTAATCTTTTAATCGTTTGCAAGCACAATAACTATAGTAACATGTCCTCAAAGTTTAAATACTATCCTTCTCATTATTGATCATTCGTTTTCTGTATTTAATCAGACAAATTCCATGGCGTCACAATGGATCACTTGGAGGTACTTGACGCCCTTGGTTATATATTGCTATGTTATGGCCTATGGCCTGTGAGAACTGAAGTAAGTAATGACAGTGGTCATATACTCATATATTTTATAGAATATCAATATTTATTATTTATTAAAAAATTTGTTTTTTTATATCATTGATATAATTGTCAACTGCAGGTACATGTGCATGCCAACGTAGATATATAGTATATTTAAACCATAAACAAACTATCAAAAGAGTTTTTTTCATTTCATTTTTGGTGCATATTTTAATATTATTTTACATATTTGCATACATATAAATTTATAATAGGGATTTTTACTGCATATAACATTCATAGTGTAGTTATAACGTTCAAGTATTATTGGTAATAACTGCTAGGGCTGTAATTTTTTATCGGTGGGAGCCCATCATCAAGTATTGGCTTCTGGGTCACTCAATTTGGAGAATGTATAACAAGTCTAAATTATATCCACATACCCTCCTAAACGGCTGCCCATATAGTTATTATTAACTCAACCCCTCCGTTTATACCGTCCTGCGAGAGCGGACTCGTAGCTCCAGTAGGTACGCGTCTGCAATATTATATGCATATATGTATAGGTCGTCATAATATATATATTATGTCCATAACGAAGATATGATAATATTATATCGTACCTTGTCATGTGCTAGAAAGCCGCGCCGCAGCCGTCTGATCGCACCGTAAATATACACGTACGTGTACAGAATTGTGATCAGACTGGGCCCCAGCACCAGTATGGACAACGTCACCGAGTACGCCGCCATGCCCTGCCAGTCGAGCATGCACACCGCCGTGTCCTGGTCAAATACTGGATCACCGAACTCAAGCAGCGGTGGGCTACACAGCATCGCCGACGATATCCACGTGAACGCCATCCAGCACTGACATCTTGTGCGCGTTTGTACCGTAAAGTACCGGACTGGTTTGCGTACCGCTATGTACCTATGAAAAACCATCGATAGCACACACGTATTATTTCATTGTGGGTATATTGTTGTAGCATACAAATGTATTATGTTGTATTATCGTGTGCATCGCAGTCAGAGCGAGATCACACACACTTCACTCTACGTCTCTAGGACTTCTTGTTGGTTAGGTCGAGTTTTATGAAGAATAACTTCGAGTGTCCTGTGATAAAAGTATCACCCCGTGGCCCGTATAATATATATTATGTAAGTTATAAAATATCCAATATGTATTATTTATTATATTCCAGCTCACCATTTATTATTGTAAATATAGACAGAATTTGGTTCGAGAACTACATAATATCAGTAATATCACACTATATTAGGGTCTAATATATAACTTTCTAGGTCCAGCAAAGATCATTGTTATATAATATTAGATAAGTTAGGTTATTAGGTATAATATATAATATACTAACAGTACAGTAAACTATCGTTACCTATGTCGAAACTCAAGATACAGTAATTATTATTGTGCCAACGTCGATATCCCAAATTTTTCGTAATCTCGATACACATAGGAAAACCCCTTGAAATATATAGCATTACAATAAACTCAATATTTCAAACTTCTTTCTGTGCTCCTTGAGTTTTGAGTTTTGTCACTCTATAATTAAGTGTATATTAATACCCAGTCGTGAGCATGAAAAATCTAAACGGTGAAAGGGAAAGTGGATTATTATTTTACAAAAAAAGTGTTTGATGTGTACCTATGTAGGTATTTATTAAACAGAATATTAAACTGATTTAACTCTATACGATATTAAAAAAAAAAAAAGGTGGGCAAGTGGGTGTCGCTCTGCTGTACAGTAGGTTACAAGTGGGTCACTGTATAATGGATGATATTAAATTTGAATTCAACGATATAATATCATTGTATAAGAAAAACGATTCTGAGCGCAGACGGTATGTCAGTCTATGTATAAGACATATTATATACATATCTATGGTATTAAACAAAAAATTGACCTATAATGGGTACCTATAATAAATTCCAAATTAATCATATCAAAATATCCATTAGGTACTTATAACGCGTTATACATCAACAAAAACCGTGATACTATCATAGATATATAAAAGTACACTTTAGAAGTTTCAAGTATCCACGAATAATATTATTCAATCACAACAAAATAACTAAAATAGTTATTCTAGGTTTTTTAATATGAAATTTCGTCCAAATTTGAATTTAAAATGTCTGTAAAAAATAACTGTGTTCATATATTTTTTAGATTTTTTGGTTACAGTATGAACTATTTACGAGAACCTTTGTGTTGAATTTGCAATCCTTAGCTATAAAAACTGAACATTTTATAATTTATTAATTACAATGATTGATAATTTTCGAGATTTTGATAAATTTTGTCAAAATTTGATCTTTAAATGCTTATAAAAAAAAACTGTGCCTATGTATTTTTAATATTTTTCAACTGATATTATAACAATATATCAGGAGCCTTGTATTAAATTTTTACACTTTTTGGCCCAACAGATAAAACTTTATTGATATTTATAGAAAAAAAAACTAAAAAAAATTGAAAGCTGTAAATGTCCATAAACAGCTCAAAAAGAGTCAAAATATTTTCAAAATTGTATGGTGTATAGAAAATGCTAATTTAAACATTCAGTGAAATTTTCATGTATCTACAGTTATTTGTTTTTGAATTACAACAAAATAAGGAAATCGCTACATGGGAAATCGAGTGAATATTCAATGTTGTAAAAATTTGAATTTCAAACGCTCATAAAAATTTAATTTGACTTTCTTATAAACATTTTTCTTTTGATAAAGGTAGACAAACTTATAAGGAATCTTGTGTTTAATTTTCAAATCTTAGATTTAAAAAGAAAAATTTTTACGAATTCTTAACTCAAAATAATTTGCTAATTTTCGTGATTTTCCCATATTTTGTCAATTTTTGAACTTTAAATGCTTATAAAAAAAAATTGTGACTAAGGATTTTTAATATTTTTCATCTGCCTTTGAAGCAATATATTAGGAGCCTTCTATTAAATTTTCAAGCTTTCGCAACCAACAAATAAAATTTTATTGATATTTTTAGAAAAAAAACTAAAAAAAAATGGAAAATGAAAATGTCCCTAAACAGTTCAAAATAAATCAAAATATTTTGAAAATGTTATCGTGTATAGAAAATGCAAATATAAACAACCAGTGAAAATTTCATGTATATACGTTCATTTGTTTCAGAGTTACACCAAAAACCAAAATCGATTTTTTGGAAAACCAATTTTGCGTAAAAATTCCCGTTTTTCCTTAATTTTATGTTGTTTTTCCCGGCGCTTGTGAAAACTACTGGGAAATTTATACTTTTGACCCCCCAAAGTACCAACTAGATTCACTTTCCTATCAGAAAAGCTACTGATGAAGAAAATCCAAGCACTTTTACTGTCCTAAAACGTGATGACAGACACAAAAATAAAAAAATAAAAAAAAAAATAAAAAAAAAAATAAAAAAACACACATCATTGTAAAATCAATACATTCATCGTTTCACTCAGAATCTAAAATATTACAGCTTGAACATTTTTTCCCACTAATTCTTGTGTTCTAGTCTGATTTAAAAACAGTCTATTTAGGATATAATATGTAGTATGTACAATATACGATTCACGTTAACTATACAATGACGCCACTGTACAATATCATGATGTACCTAGCTATTATACGTGATCGCATCATAATGCGGTGTTGTGCACACGCAAATGTCTGATGCGTTATACTTTGGTGGATATAATTTGTCCCTCCACATGCTGCAGTTGTCGACGAGAAGAATGTATATACCTACATCGCGCGTGCAAAAATACAGAACACGCGACTCAAACATGCGATCAAACTGCAGTATAATTATATATATATATATATGCCTAGTAGGTAGTATAGTGTTAACAATTTTGTCTATAATAAGTATACAGGGGTGGATCTAAGAATGAAAAAAATGGTGTTCTAGAAATAATATGTGCCTAGTCAGTGATAAACAATAAACATAAATGTACTGTTTAAATAATACATAATATTTAATAATAACTAAAACCTAATGGAATTTTTAAGACAAACGAAAAAATTTCACCGACTTACATACAACGAACTAGTCGTAGTGTTGGCGGGGGAGGGAGGTGTATGAGTTCGTGGAACGTATAGGTATACGTATAACTGTATAAGTACACACGCAATTGGCATAATTGAGTGTTTTACCTCCGATTACAAAATATATACCACGTGTTGGTGGGACAGACGCTTGAAATCATATATAATTATACAATATACATAATATTATTATTATGTTAGGTATATATACCACTATACTGCATAAAGTTACCTACGCACTTACTGCAAAATGATCGTTATATCAGCTGACTGAAGGTGATACATGTAAAAAGCAAAATAATATACCTAGGTAGGCAAAATAAAAAGTAAATTGTTTTGAGTTGGATACCTAATAATTAATATTGAAATATATATTTTATATTAACTTAATTTTAATTTAAACTTTTTAGGTGGAATAGCTAATAAAAAAGCAATATACAAATATTAATAAGTATTTATAAAGTTTATCAAAACTGAGTAATTTTATTGGTGAATTTCTAATAATTAAAAATTCACCAATAAAAATGTACTTATATACTTACTTTTAATGTACTTATGTACCTAAAATTCAAATGATGTAATAACACTAATAACAGCATTATTTATAAACAAATAATAAACTTTTAGTTCAATATTCGACGTTTTCTCCTTTAGAAATATAATTATATAGCGATTACCATTATAAACTATAATTTATAGAACTAGAGTCATTGTGTTTGGGAAAAATTAAGTATTTCAATTTAAATTATAGTTGTGAATAACTAAATAATAATTTAGAGTACAAAGAGTAACCTCGTCGCCTCGAATACTGGATTAATTATTTTAAAAGCAGTTAATATCTTATGACGGCGTCATGTATAGGCAATTTAACATCACTATTAGTATTGTGTGGCTGGATTAGTAGATATTATTTATTATTTTTTATGACGTATTCTATGATATTAATTAATCACAAGTAACACAAATATAGTAGTTTTTAATTACCGGTGCAATAATAATGGTTATCTTTAAATTACGATTTTTCATTATTATAACCTGTATATAATCAAAATGCATTAAAATTGTTACCTGTCCACACTAATCCACATAAGTGTGTATGCAGACACGGTCCACAGTGCGACTTCGATGTATCCGATTATTCTACAAGCAATTTTCCCATAAACCCATTGTTGCACGAGTGCTGGGTATACGGAAAATGGCACTACGAGCACACCGTAGAGCAGGTCGGCCAGAGCCAGTGACACCAAGTATACATTCATCACCTCTCCTCCACCTATTACATTATATAAATACGGGTTATTAGAAAAGTTAGATGCAATTCGAATAAAAAAGCTTATATTTATATTTCGAGATGGCATTAATCACTTTAAAATAACTATTTATGTTAGCTCTATTTTGAAAAATTGACTGCCAAAGTAATGTCAATAATATTATGTCAGGAAATAATTTATAAAATCGATAAATTCATATAATAATACCTCTTATGTTGGTGAACGTAGCGATTATGAGGATATTAAGGAGGATGATGGCGACCGCCATGGTGAGCACCAGCGATGCCTGGGTTAAGGGCTCCAGGTTGTGGTGGGGGTGGGCTTCAGTAATACGTGCCCACCGCCATTGTTGCTATCTGTCACACATCACAGCCTATACACAAATATATAAATGTATCATTATACGATTATTATTTAAATAATCTTGTTATCACAATATAGGTAGAAATGATGATTAGATACTTTGATAAAATCCACTCAATTATATATAATGCATTAATTAACACTAACGATACAACGGAACCGATGCATTCATCCGATTTAAGTAGGTAGTTTTAAACTAAATAATAATCATTCCCTTGTAAAAATAGGAAATTCGTAGAAAATATTCTTGAAAATGTTTTAAAACAAATTACAATCAATACTATAGTCTATAGGAACTATATTTTCCTATTTATTATAGGGTAGTTTATTCTTCGAATTACATTATATTGTACGTATTTTATCGTAGAGTTGATTTCATTTGAAACCTCTTATTATTGTATTATATGTTATGTGTATAACCATTATATATATATAATATAATATATTCAATGGCTTCTAACAGAAAATCAACGCTAATAATGTGTCCAATCGATAATATTAATAGACTTATACAGTTATACATTTATATAGTACATACTACATATAGTGATATTTAAAAGTCCGTAAATAATAAAAACTATAATAACTATTGTTATACTTATTTATTTCATAGAAGTAAAAATCAATAATGACGATTTATCAAATTTTTATTTATTTGCAAATTTATGAAAATTCTTTTTTAACCTTAAAATGCGTACTAAATATAGGTAAGTATATACTTTATATTCTGTAAATATTAAAATCAACTTATTGATTGTATTGTTATGACTTGTTATGAATGTATTTCGAAATCATAAAATGTCTATAAATAAAAATAATAATATTAAGGTTGTGGTTCGTTAATTAATCATCAATTTAAATGAGATTATTATACATAATTTAGAATAAAAAAATAATATAGACTCTAACCATAAATAAATCGTCTAAATTCGTGGGGGCAAAGTGCAAACCATATAACTACATCACTATTATAGTTGGTGATGTATACATAAAGCTATAAATACCATTGTACTATTCGATACTACTACCACCATTATAATAATATCTACTTTACTATATTAATATTAGTTACTAGTTACAATGCTACTGTATAATATAATATATTAATACTACTATAATAATAATGTACCTCGTGATATATACATTACGACATAGATAAAAAATATATCATAGACGCATATAGATCGGAGGACGACGGATATTAGACTTTTACTACACTCGCGTACCACCCGTTATTAGCGCTTCATGCGATGAAGAACATACGAAAAATACGATCGACCTGGCGAAACGATTACGCGTGATTTACGAGAGTTCTAACTAATGTACTATAGAGTACATAGACGCAAGAAATCTCGCACAGGATAACGATTGAGTGTTTTGAGAAAAATCTATCGGGAAAAAATTAATAAACAAGAGAGACGCTACAGCAGCGACGGACGACTAAAATTGACCGTGCACGTTGAGGTGATGATAAAGGGTCGGACCGTGGAAATCTAAACGGCGAGAGTGTGTACACCTATACGTCATAATATATACGCATTACACTCGATAAAATCACCGGAACCAATATGAATCCATTATTATTTACAATAGACGGTCATCATTGAGGTGCATCCTGCGGTAGACGGTACAGGTGTAGTGCGCGTATCCATGTTCGAAGAGTGCACGATTGGCGACGACATGACTGCAGTGGTGGAGGTGGAGTTTTGTGGTAAAAATGATATGTAACGTTATTACGTAGATTTTCTCGAGACGTATTAGAATATTGTCACAATAGGTAATAATAATTCGTCGATACCACTTATCACTATAATAGACAGTACTCCCGCGGGTTACTCGTCGCTGCCGTATAATAAAATATTATTTAATAGTTTTTTATTTCATTATTCGTCGCGTATATCACTCCGATGTTCACCGTATTGTCGTTGAGGTGTAAATCGTTGTACAATATTATTATATGCGATAATGAACAATCCCGACCGGGCGATGACTATACGTTTACGGTACGCGAGTACGTATCGTCATCGGGTCCGAGTGCAGTGCGTATACCTACAACCTACTGCTATAGAAAAGACGGAGAAAAAAAAATTTGACCCAGACCGGCGCGCGCGTTTACCTACCCCCGAGACGATATCGGTGTAGCCGCTGGACGCGTATACTCGCCAATAATCCCAACGGGCGATGATTGCACCACGATAATAATGTTAAACATTAAAAAAAACTATAAAACATAAAAAATAGGCTACAATCCGAGATGACGATCATTACGCGACGACGACGACGACGACGACGACGACGACGTTGATAAGTACACGAACTGAAAAAATACCCGTATGCGTGGCGTATACGATATAATATAACATTATATATACCGTGATAGAATATACATATTATTATATATACAATATATTATATTAGTGTGTGTGCGTGCGCGTGTGTGTGTGTGTGTGTACGAGTGTACGTGTGTGTGTGTGCTCACCAGATTCCGGTAACATGGCGGTCGCGCTGACGGGGTCGAAGTGCCGCAGCGGATGAGATGAATAATAATTGTAATTGTCGTGATGATTATATATTATAATGTTTATATATTATACATATATATATTTACAACGCAATGGATATTGTACGAAACATGGTGTGTATATTATAATTATTGTTAATGGGTAGACGTAGAAAGCGAAAAAATTGTTTTAGAAAAAAAAAAAAGAAAAAAGAAAGATATTGTACACGGAATGTTGCAAGAGCTACACTACTACCACTATTATACACTGCGGCGGCCGAATCGCGCGCCTCCCCTTCTGACACGCGCGCACCTAGCACGCAACCCCCCACCCCCCGGACACCGTCGACAGCTACCCTCGACCCCACGACCCGCCTCACGCACACACACGATCGGGAAAGCTCTCACACACACACACACACACACACACACATGGGAAAGCTCACGTAGTCACGAACGTGGGAAAGCACACACACACAACGTACCGTCACCGTGCCCTCCCCTCGTTGCTACCCGCTCACTCTAACCACCCTCGTCGACAAATTTCTCGGCCTTGCCTTACACGCGCACACACATACAAAAATGCGCGCGTGCGCGCAATTGACTACTACTGCGCCCTCCATGCACCACCAGGCAACCACTCCACCACCGATGGGCGCACTACCCTTTGAAAGTTTGTACTGACGCCGCCGAGTGACGTCAACCAAAGGACGCCACAGCATTCGCGGCTCCAGTGTGTCCGTGTCGTAGCTGCGCTTATCTGACTCCAGCAGACGCGGGCTGCTCTTGGCGTTTCTACGCTTTCGCACTCACAAACGATCGTGCGCGCGCATTTACGCAAAAACACACGTAGGTATATTGTATATACGTCATATAAGTATATAACGCAACTACGCGCATACACGCAAATACCAGTATACAAATATAATATATTTATAGACATATAGATAGGTAGAAGTATTAAAAACATGATATAAATAGTGCATTGTGTGATATAATATTATATACCTAGGTGTTTATCTATAACGCGCCCAAGTTCTTTCAAAACGTTTTTTGCACCACGTCTTACGTTCGCGTATAACCGTTTGGCGGTTATTATGCCTACCTATAAACCTTATACGTTACCTACCTACTTACTTGTTTTCGAAAGATATCCGACAGTAACCGCTTGTAATATATCATATATTATACTAGTATTTAGTAAGCAGCCATAAATTCGAACAGACGTATAATTGATACACGTTGTTTTATCATAATGTGGCTACTGTAGCTACGTACCAAATACCTATCTATAATAATATCTATAAATTATAATATAATGGTACCTATTATAGTATAGTATGGTACGAACCTGGGGTCCGCTATTAATGACTAAATAGGCTGAAGCCTGAAGGCCTGATATATCCACTTAGATATTAAGTATATATATTCCAAAAATACCTTTTTTGTTTATTGCTATTTGTTTAATTTTCAAAAATGTGTAATACTTATATGTTACATTGTTACCTACCATTATGATAAAGTCTCTTATATTTACAGGGCCGCATTTAGGGAGGGCCGCTGGGTACAACTGCCGGGCGCCAGTATTTTAGGGGCGCCAATATTTTGTGGTCAGAAATTTGTTTACTTGTGAATTATTAAAATTTTATAATTTTAATTATTTTAATAACAGTATTATATAATATAATTTAGTATAATAGTATTATATAGTATTATGTTGTTTAAAATTATTTTAATTAGTATTAATTTGCATAGTCTTATATAATTTTATTTTATTTATTCATGAAGTAGGTACCTACAACCTACTTAAATATGTTTAAAAAAAACAACTTATATGATGAATTATAAGCAAGGTTCAAGTGACATAATTCAAATGTATCTTTGCGGAGAGAGGATCAAGCAATTACCAACCATTTATTTTAAAAAAAGCACACATTGTAAAACAAATATTGTTTTCTGTGCTCAAAATCTAAAAGGTTAATGAGGATTGAGGATCTATCTCCCATATTTTCCGTGGGTAAGCCCCTTAGGCGGAGCAATTTTTTTTCACCGGGACTTAAGGCGTGCCAATTTTTTTTTGCGCCGGGTTGCAAAATGTCTAAATGCGACACTGTATATATGTATAACAATAAATGCCAATATCGTACAAAATAATTACAATACGTTTATGGTTTATCACTTTTTAGTTTTTGCAATATTATATTATTACCTACCTGCCAGGGGCGTCATTTAAACTTTTTTTTATTGGTGCCAAAATGTTTGCAGGCCATTTAGATCATTACCAGGCCACATAGAAAACTTTTTTTATTTATTTTTTTTTTTTTGGGGGGGGGGGGGTCAAGTGGGGAACAAAATCTGTAGAATATTTGTATAATTTATTTAATATGTCCCTTATATTAGTATGAAAATATCACAATATTGTTACTATTTTTTACAAACCATATGTAGGTACTTTTAATGTATTTATTTTATATTGTGGATACCAGTGTACAGTGGTGTTTAGTATTTACACTTGGTAAATAAATGTATGGGTATAAAACACTTTTATAATAAAATACCTAACCGAACCTAACCTACAAATTTTTTCTCCCCGCATACTCAAAATATATAATATAGCTACCTTAAGAAAACCAGAAATGTATTATATGGGTACCCTTCTTCACAATGTTTGTGTTATAGTTTTATCAATTATAATATTGTAGGACCACAAAACCACATCAAACATTCTTGGAAATTAAAACATTAATACAATAAATTTTTTTTTAATACTGAAAAATTATAAGTATATCTTATACTATAAAACGTGAACCCGAGGGCGCAGCTTATGGAGTAATTCCGAACTAGCGTAAGGGAGAGCCAATGAGAAAATTAGATTTCTATCCGCGGGCGGTCTCCCGGCGGCGGCGGAGCCGTCGCTGCGTTATCACTCCTCTTATCACTTTTTGCCGTTTTTTTCGAAAATCAAAGAAATTTCGAAAAAAAACGAGTTTTACCCCCCCGGGGGGCCTCGGGCGGCCCCGTTCGGACCTTATTCGCGTTCCTCGGTAAATTTATAGTCGGCGAGCGGCCCTACTTTTTTCCCGGCGGGCCCGCGGCGGCGGATGTCGAGTGCGATACGAGCGCCGCCGTCGCGCGCGTTTTTTGCATTTTTTTTCGAAAATTCGAGTTTTAGGCGTTTTGGGGATTATCGACCTCCCCGTTTGGATCTTATTCGCGTTCCCCGCTAAATTTAACGTCGAAACGTGGCCCTACTTTTTCAAAAACGAGTGCCCCGGCGGACGTATCGATCGCCGAGGGCGCCGCGTCGTCGCCGTTTCGACGGTTTTCTCGACTTTTTCGACTAGAGTCGAGTGTAGCAACTCTACGAGACGTCCGACCTCCCCGCCGGCGACGTATTCGAGTTCCACGCTAAATTTATAGCCGGCGAGGGTACCTACTTTTTCAAAAACGAGTCCCGGGGAGGAGCGACGTCGCTTAAACGAGAGTAGGTACCGATGGGGTATCGAGTAGGTACCGCTATATACAGGCATAAATACGTGCGTCTCGAGGTTCGATTTTTTTCGCAAAGCTCGGGTATTATACGTCCGAGGGCGGCGAAGCCGGTCGTCCGCTCGCCGACGCTGTCGGATCGCCCGCTCAAACGCCCTTTGACGGCTTTCCAAACGGCGTTCGCCTTTCGCGAGCACGGGGACGCGGCTTAAGAGTCATAGAATTGACTCCGGTTTTCATCTGAGTAGGTGGCTAGGTTGGTTAGGCGTTAGGATAGGTGACTCGAGGGTCGTGGGTTCGAACCCGGCCGCCGGGATTTTCGATAATTTGCGGCGCCCGTGATATTTCGGATTTCTTTTTTTTGCGTTTTTTTTTTTTTGGTCACATTAATCATTTTTAACGAAAGTGTTCATTTTTTTTTTTAATTTGCATTATTATATTATTATATATATTATTATTATTCGTTTGACGATATTTATTGGGCAAAAAAATTATTATAATTAACATTTACCGACCCACCTACATGTTTCTTTTATAAATACATTACAATTTAACTAACCTATACGTGTAGTACCTACTTGATATATTACAGTTTTTACGTGATTCCGATTTGGTTAAATACCGCTATAGATTATAAATACTATATTAAAAAATAGTAATGACTGCTTCATTTGCCGTTTTTTTCGAAAATTCGAGTCCCGGGGTGGAAACGAGAGTAGGTACCGTGTAGGTATCGCTATATACATACATATAATATATATACATGCGCCTCGAGGTTCGATTTTTTTCGCAAATCTCGCGTTTTGAACGTCCGAAGGCGGCGGACACGGTCCTCCGCTCAAACGCCCTTTGACGGACGCGCAACCCGCAACTCGCAACCCGCAACTCGATAAATTGATTTTTTTTTCGTCGTTTCGCTATC
The DNA here is from genome assembly GCA_949089665.1 of Macrosiphum euphorbiae. Taxonomy (NCBI): domain Eukaryota; kingdom Metazoa; phylum Arthropoda; class Insecta; order Hemiptera; family Aphididae; genus Macrosiphum; species Macrosiphum euphorbiae. The sequence goes on along the minus strand of CARXXK010000001.1, from coordinate 73,315,903 downwards.
ACTTCCGTCTTATCATTTTTTTGTTCCGATTTTTTTCAAAATTCGAGTTTTAACGCCTCTTCTGACTTCGGACCTCCCCGTTTGAATCTTATTCGGGTTCCCTGCTAAATTTATAGCAGGTGCGCGGCCCTACTTTTTCACAGACGAGTCCCGGGAAAGAGCGGCGTCAGGGAAAAGGGAGTAGGTACCGTGTAAGTATCACTATATACAGCAATAAATACATGCGTCGCGTCGTTTTTTGCGTTTTTTTTCTAAAATTCGAAAATATGCGACAAAAAGTTCGATTTTTTCACACACACTTTCATACACATAATACATAAGTCATAAGTCATAACACAGTGATGCACCATTATAATTATGCAATTATAATTACTAAATAATTTAAAACATCATAAATATCATATGACATTAAATAAATTGGTAGGTAGGTACATAATATATTATATACAGTCGTACAATAAAACAGCAAAATATTATGATAGTAGGTACTTACGAAGATAAGTGATAAAAAATTGTATAGTGTATTCATTTATACATTCCTACGTTTAATAGGATATTATTACATTTCAATAAAATTTGTTATTCACCAATATAATTATCTATTTGTTAATTTGATTTAATTCGCATAATTAAATAAATATACATGGTAGGTATATTTTAGAAAATATTCGAAAATATCAGAAAATTAGATTTTGTCGACTTATTTGTTATAACCGCGAAAACATAACAATGATAACATAACATTGATTATAAATACAACATAAAACACCTGATAACTGTTCTCTATAATTATCAAAAAATACAATTTTATTAACTCCTGTATGCTTTTTCATATTTGAACGGCCGTTTCGAGCACTTTTCGCTCTAGGCTGATTGTCCGTTCGGGAATCGGATTTCACCCGAGATGACTGATAACTAGACACTCAAACTCAGAATCCGAATTTCCGATTTCAACACGCATACGAGAACCGGACACACACGCCCGGTGCATGGTCTGCGATCCGACGTAGTCGGATTGCCTACCTGACTAGCTACTTGCATATGAGCGACTTACACCCCCACTGCATCCGACACTCGGGAATCGACTTTTACCCGAGATGACTGATAGCTAGACACTCAAACTCAGAATCCGAATTTCCGATTTCAACACACACACTCCAGAACCGGACATACACGCCCGGTGCATGGTCTGCGATCCGACGTAGTCGGATTGCCTACCTGATTAGCTACTTGCATACGAGCGATTTACACCCCCACTGCATCTGACACTCGGGAATCGACTTTCACCCGAGATGACTGATAGCTAGACACTCAAACTCAGAATCCGAATTTCCGATTTCAACACACATACGAGAACCGGACATACACACCCGGTGCATGGTCTGCGATCCGACGTAGTCGGATTGCCTACCTGACTAGCTACTTGCATACGAGCGACTTACACCCCCACTGCATCTGACACTCGGGAATCGACTTTCACCCGAGTTGACTGATAGCTAGATACTCAAAATCAGAATCCGAATTTCCGATTTCAACACACATACGAGAACCGGACATACACGCCCGGTGCATGGTCTGCGATCCGACGTAGTCGGATTGCCTACCTGACTAGCTACTTGCATACGAGCGACATACACCCCCACTGCATACGATCCGCCGCAAGTGGATTGTCCGTTCGGGAATCGACTTTCACCCGAGATGACTGATAGCTAGACACTCCAACTCAAAATCCGAATTTCCGATTTCAACACACATACGACTAGACACTCTTCCGAGTTCAAAAATTACCGCTCGACCAGTGCTGCCAACACGACAAAACACAATACCCGACGACCCCCCCCCTTCCCGCCGCAGGCTGGATCAAAAAACCCAGCATCGCAGACAAAGATGCACCACCGCCCACACAGTCTTTCCGCCGTAGGCGGGATGACAAACACCGGAATCTAGTCTTATATAATAAAACGCTAATAACGCGTATAAGATCCGCGGGGAGCGCTCACGGCACTCCGCGTTTCTTCCATGACGACCAATCACAATACTTCCCGCGCGTTCGCTATAAACTCCGCTCGCTTATCTCCCTTTTCCTAATCGACGAATATTTTCGAACATTATTATTATTGTTATTATTATTATTCCGTATTTCTATATATTATTATGAAAATTGGGATATTTCCGTGTATAATATAATATAAAAATTCAGAAACGGTTCAAGTGCTCGAGATTCCTGAAACGTACAAATCATGTTTAGTGTTATACTTGGCTTATGCAATACGCATGTGCTTTTTTCTATTAGATACTTACGTCGGGCGTTTCCTCCCGGACGCCGCACGGGGACAGCATTGTGGTATACGGGTGCATTGTACACCCGCATACCACGGCCGTTGAAACTTTGACGACCTATTGCACTGTCTTTCGGCATGCTAGAATTAAAAAAAAAAAAAATTGTTTTATTCAAATACGTAACCATAACCTAAGAAATATTATTTTAATACTAAAGCGACGTGTACTCACTTCAAAGATGTTTTGAGAAATGATTGATAAAAACCAAACAACATGCAGCTGGCAATGCATTAGATGTCTCTTGACGCGGTAAAAATAGCAGCCAATCAGAAAATTAGATTTTGTCGACTTATTTGTTATAACCGCGAAAACATAACAATGATTACATTGATAATTGATTACAATGAAGCCTACACCAGCAGCTGATAGCTGTTCTCTATAATTATCAAAAAATACGATTTTGTTACCTCCTGTATACTTTTTCATATTTGAACGGCCGTTTCGAGCACTTTTCGCTGTAGGCGGATTGTCCGTTCGGGAATCGGATTTCACCCGAGATGACTGATAACTAGACACTCAAACTCAGAATCCGAATTTCCGATTTCAACACACACACTCCAGAACCGGACATACACGCCCGGTGCATGGTCTGCGATCCGACGTAGTCGGATTGCCTACCTGACTAGCTACTTGCATACGAGCGACTTACACCCCCAGTGTCCCCCCACTGCATCCGACACTCGGGAATCGACTTTTACCCGAGATGACTGATAGCTAGACACTCAAACCCAGAATCCGAATTTCCGATTTCAACACACACACACCAGAACCGGACATACCCGACCGGTGCATGGTCTGCGATCCGACGTAGTCGGATTGCCTACCTGGCTGGCTGTGTCGTACGATCGACTTGAATCGCGTGACTTACGACTAGACACTCTTCCGAGTTTAAAAATTACCGCTTAACCAGTGCTGCCAACACGACAAAACACAATAACCGACGACCCCCCCATTCCCGCCGCAGGCTGGATCAAAAAACCCAGCATCGCCGACAAAGATGCACCACCGCCCACACAGTCTTTCCGCCGTAGGCGGGATGACAAACACCGGAATCTAGTATATAATATAAAACACTTAGGTATATCGGCGCTTATATTTATTGTTGGCAGGCCAAATAAAGGCGTTTTAAAAAAAAGTTGGTGCAAATTTACACCCTGTATCCCCTCCTCCTCAAATGACACCCCTGCTATCTGCAATACGTAAGTAGGTTTGCAGCAATTAATATAGATAATACACGATATTATTATATATAGGTTCATATTTTGAGTTTATGTACTTTTCTCATTCTTAGATGGCGCAAATAGACATACCACCAACTCACCTAAACGTATTAGCTTATACATTACAATGACGCAGGATCTGTCAGCTTGGCACACCAAAGGCCTATGGATCAGTTTTTTAAGAGGCCCCAAAATGAAATTCAAAATTTACTTGACTTTTTGCCATTTTGGTGAAAAAATACTCACCAAATTTTTTCCTTTAAAAATACATTTATTCAAATTCTGATTTTTAGAATTTTTAAGTGTACCTAAAGACCATAATATATTAAAATTCCTTATATTTTTTGTACTAATATTAAAGAGTGTCCTGTGGCTACTGGCTATACAAGCTTCTATTTTTCAAATGAGATTTTCCTTTTTTACGGCAAATTATTTGGCAGATGATATTCTTGTAAATTTAGATGTATCTAAATCAAAATTCTAATAGTTCTAGTAGTTTCTGAATTATTAAAATGTGTATACTAAGGATAATAATCTTTAAAATATTATGGTTTTACAAAAAAAAACTATAAGTACCTACCTAATATTAGATGTAGTAGGTACCTACCTATTCACTGTTATCAGTATACCTACTTAATAATTTTTACAAATTATTTATCTTCATAGATCAATGTTAATATTAGTATACTAACAACTAACTACTAACATTTCAAATCATCTAAGCCCCCAAATCTACCTAGGTAATTTCCATATACGTATTATCCTTAGTACACAAAGTTATACCAATATAACTCAAAAACTACCAGTTCGAATTTTGATCTAGATGCATCAAAGTTATCAAATAAAAATATCTACTGAATAATAATAGTAAAAAAAGAGGATTCCTATTTGAAAAACAGAAGTTTGTATTGTAACAACATCATCCTTAAATGGTATAAAAAAAGTATTCGAAAATCTTCAAGTATATATTTTAAAATTTCTAAAAATCAGAATTTGTATAATTATATACACGCACGACGCACATATGTACAATTTAGGTAAAAAAATAGTGTGAGCATGCTTAAAAAATCACTTTGTATAATATTAACGCGAAGCCTGACGAGGGGAATCATTCGTTTAATAATAAACTAATGTTGACATTTTTGAAATATTTAAAACTGCAAAACTGCAAAATAATTATTAATTATTATTAATTACACAGAAACGAAATTACAAAAACAAAATTATGTATATATTACCTATAGAGTTTTAGCTTTGAAGACAAATCCATAAGCTTAAGCATAATATTATTCAAGTAAACTTTCATAGGTAAATCGAAAATGTCCAATCTTCATCATTGTTTTATATTTGTTTCTATATATAAATATATATAGGTATAAGTAGACGTATAGTATTATAATAATAATAAATATCTTTGCATGCAACATTTTCATGATCACTGAATCCAACAGCGAATTCGCTGCAGGGTCGGATACTCAAATGAGCGGTCTTGTCTGGGCCCATTGTTTTTAAGGAGAAATATAAAACCTAAATTAACTTGCAGTAGCGCAAAATCTTCCTATACTTATTATTTGACACTAATTTTACTATTATAGGGCCCTGCTTACACTATAATAGGCAAGCATCTGTGCCCTGTAAAATGCGTACTGTTAAAAATATCGGTACCTACCTAAATATTTTACGGGGTCCTTACTCCCTATATAGAGACGCCAAGCAAATAAAAAAATGTATTAGACCCTAAAAAAACGGAGGGGCCTCTTCCTCAGCCTAGTGGACATGGCCAGGCCAACACTGCGCAGGATTATAATTTATAGAATACAATTTTGATGGGTGCTAACTTCTATGGATAAGGGACATATCGGAATGTATACCTACACTGTACGTATCGTGTACAAAATTGTATGCAGTTTTGCTTCTATATGGCTATATCACCTATATATTAGTTTTGCCCAAATATAACTTACAGTTATCTTACAATTACGAGCACCAACGACCTACCAACTTTTTGTCACCTCAATATTGGCTATTGCTATCTATCCTCAATCCTCATGGCCCTATATATCCCTCTTTTATACACATGTAGATAATAACAGCAGATTTTGTTCAAAATATATTATATTTAAATATCTACTTATTATACAGGATGATTCACCAAGCACCCTCTCCCCCATTTTTTCATTTAATAATGAATTTATTCAAATTCTGAATTTTGGAATTTTCAAATATATTCACTCAAAGCACATTTTTCAAATTCTCGAATCTTATTTTAACTACTTACATAAGGAATGTCCTGTGTTGATATACACTTCTGTTTTTCAAATGAGAACCCCCTTTATTACTTTAAATTATTTAGTGGATAATTTTTTTTAACATTTTGATGTACCTACCAAATTCAAAATTTTAAGAGTAGTTCTTAGTTATTGAAATGTTTATACTAAGGATATAGTGTATACTTTAATAACCCTTAACAATGGTTTTACAAAAATATATAAAATAGATGTTATAAAATATATTGGATCTAGTATTTATTATAGGATAGTTGGAAAAAAAATCTCCGCAATAGGAAAAAAATGCCCAGTAACATGATACCGGGGATCGACTAAACATAAATAATTTATAAGAATTATTTTATAAATTAAATATTAGAAATAAAATTAGTATTGTACCTACCTATATTATGTTAAAAATTATTATTTTATAAAAAACGTATGCCACGATACCGATGCTTATAACAATAATTGTATATAAATTAAAATTAAAATAATATAATATGCGATAATGGTATATATTATGTGATTATATAACCTAATCAGCCACGAACTTATAATAAAATAATAATCATAATAATTAAATATAAATGAAAATATAATGTGATTATAATATTACCTAGTCATTACAGCGTTTTCTGATGTTATGAGTGATCGCTTTTATTTATTTTATTAATATACGCCAAACAGTTTTTTACATAGGTATAAACAAAAATAACAATATATACATAGTTGGTTAACAGCAAGGTATGCATATTGCATAGGTTAGGTAATATTGAAGATTGAAATAAAAAAAAATAAAAACATTTTTGATTAAGGCCAAAGATCAATAATATTATTATTTAACAAGTGCATGGACTAAGGGATCGAACATCGAAAGTTAGACCTTAAAGTGGGGAGTAGGAATGGCTCATGTTATCTGGTCTGAACACTTAGTACACGTGAACTAATGCACTCCAAGAGTCTGGATGCGTCCACCCTCTTCAATATTTTTGTAGGTTAAAAATTATCAAGTGTCGGCCTAGCGATTAAAGGGCCCCTGATGCATTTATACAGAAGGGCCATGAGTCCCCAAAAATGTTATTTAAAAAATGATAAAAAAAAGTGCTAATAAACAGGTAGGGCAAAATATTAAATTTTTTTAAAGGTACCTAATTTAAAATACACATTTAAGTTAACTACATAGTTCTGTGGAACAATGGCAGAAGTTGATATGTATATTTTCTGAAATTAGTTTTGCTGCTACATATATTTTCAAATAATGATGACATATCAGTTTTGGTCTTAGCGCATAAATGGCCCCACACACATAATAGAGACATATAATATTTTGCAACCACACTCGCAGTAGGTACTATCGGGGCCCCTCAACAAAAATATATCTGGGGGCCCCAGACGCGTTCGTGGCCTAAAGGCTATGGCCAGGCAGACACTGGGTCATGACTCATGATGAAAAGTAGACATCCATCTCTCATTCCCACATTATTTCCTACTAGTTGTCCAGCTACCGACTAATCTTCCCTTTCTCGTAAAATCGTAATGATACCAGTAAAGTATGTCAATTCATGTACAAATTGTACAAATAGTCTATTGATACAATGGTAATATATAGGTAGTGCATTAGTACGTGACAATAGGTAATTTTAAAAGCAATTGTCCCCGAGATTTACCAACTTTTGGGAGGTGGGTATCATTTTTCATATAATCTCATCAATTACCTACTTATGATATTCTTCATCACAACTTCAAACAATAATATAAGGTATTTTTTCACAATAATCAACAATAGTTGCAATTAATTATAGCAAAAGTAATAGGTACCCAAGTAATAACTATAAAAAAAAGTTTATAGTTTACTAATCTAAAATGGTAATGATGAAAATAATAATATTAAAATTTTTGAATACTTATGATTAATATTACACCTTCTAAGTTATATAATATTAGTATTTAGTACCTATATTACCTCTATGTAAAAATTATTATTTTGATTAAACAATTTTTTAACACTAAATAAATAATAACTAAATCAGAGTTTATCAGTTATCAATCTGAAGGTAACTTGTGATATTTAACAATGATTGAAATATTTATATGAACTCATGTTGAATAACAATAAAATTGACAACTCAAATATTTGTCATGAATTAAGTTAACAGTAGGCAGTTGAGACCATATTAAGATGGTAGGTAAATAATAATTCAGGGTTTGAATGTAAGCCCACACTCCATTACCTCAGTTACACATTAGACAAGAATATTGACTACCTTTTGACCACCTACTGATATTAATGGCTTGATGGCACATTAATTGTTTTCATAATAAATTATGTATAAGTTATGTTATGTTATATAATTTGTATGAACTACTTATGTTAAATTTTCAAATCTTTGGTAGGTATGAAAATTAACACTTTTATTGTATCTATTATTTACTTATCATTTATTATTATAATATTACTAACTGCCATTAACTTATACATCCAATAGTAACCACACGATCAATAAAAATTAATCAAAAATTGCATTGTGAATAATAAATAATGATAAACAATGGGGCAACAAATGTCAACTCCCTACAAATAATATCGAGATAATGTAATGATTTACAACAAAATAACTAAAATCGTTATCGGGTAAAAATGTGAGCATGAATATTTTAGGTTACCATCATGGCTTAAATATACAACTATACAAGGTTATTGTACTTAGCCTATATTGTAAACAAAACTAAAATTTTAGTGTAAAGGTACAGTTCGTTACTTAGTATATAATATCATCAGGTAAAGCCAACTGGCCACTGGGTAATTTACCATAAAACCCAACCGGGTAATTTTGTTGACCATAAAACCAAAAAAAAACCCAAAATCACCCAGGGTTTTTTGTAGAATAAATCAAGGGTGGATTTAAATTGGTTTTATTTTAAAAAAACCCATTTATACCCACACAAAAATTAATAAAGTTACCATATACTTATATATTTTATTTTTAAATTAAATTTGTATTTGTTATAATTAAATTGTACTGTTATCTTCATTACAAAATTGAAAATAATAAAACATTACTTCAGTGAATATATTTTATAAGTTTTTAATTTAAAATCGTTTTTATACATAAATATTTTAATACAACTTCTTCTCATTTCCTAAAAGTTTTATCATTAAGTCTAATAAATAAATTAGGTAAGATTTTATATTATGTTTAGAAGTTAGAATATAGGTGGGTTTTAATTAATTAATTCCTAAATTGGCAACTGCCAGTGTATGGTATTGTTAATTTGTTTTTACCTTCAATAAAGGTTAAGGAAAAATATTTTTAAATTAAAAGTGTTAAAATAAAATAATTAAATTTGGTTTTTTGGGTTAATGGGTGGGTTTTTTAAGGTGGGCTATTTTTAGCAACCCTGAATATCATAGTATAGAGAGTATTATAGGTTGTCCCCTTACACTGCCATTTTAATTCCTTAACGTGATTGAGTGGGGGTACTATTATAATACCATTGTATATTTAAGCCATGGTTACCGTAAGAACAACTTATGAGGAACTTTATCTTAATTTTAAAGTCTTGGGTGTTAAAATTAAAAATGTGATGAATTTTCAACAACAAAATAATTTACATTTTATTTACAATTTTTGTAAAAATCTGAATTTTAAATACTTATAAAAAAAATTTGACCAGGTATTTTCGATAAATTTAATTCTGGTAAAGCTTTTAAAGCTTGTTTACTGACAAACAAAAAAATGTTATCATTTTATTTTTCCAAATTATTTTTAAAAGTACTGGGAAATTTGTAAGTATGACATAACTAATGTACAAACTAGATGTAATTTGCTACCAGAAACCACCCTCAAAGTTGAAGATTAAAGCATTTTACTGATCCAAAAGGCTAATAGAAAAATAAACACACACGCACATCAATATATCATTATTCATTATAAAACCAATATATTCATTGGATCAATCAGCATCTAAAAGTTTGAAAATTAAGGAGAAATTATTGTTTTGTTTAAATTAAATGAATAGTAAATTATTTACAAAAATTGAAAAAAAAGATGCTGTTTAAGTTAATATTTATGAATTATAAGTAATGACAATTTGTTTTAATGATTTATTTATGTGGATAAAAAATAAAAGTATTTCCAACTATAAAAAAAGATTTATTTTCATAACATACCTACAATTGAATCCATTTAAGTAGGTGTAATAATTTTAAAAAAAAAATCCAGGTTGAAGTAAGCAAACAAAATCAATTAAGTGATACATAATAACCAATATACAAGTTCTGGCTCATGAAAATAAAAATATAAACTACTATCGTTCAAAATTGATGTGAGAATATTATTCAATATTATAAACAAATTATCCTTTTCGTAGGTGATGTTAAGTCAGCAGCACCTGAATAAACATAAATACATTTTTTAATTAAAATTTTATTAATATATAGTATGAAAATAATAAAAATATTAAAGCCTATTGTAAAAACATATACTGTAGTATTTAAATCAAAGAAAATACCTTAAATAACTTTTTTCTTTTATATGTTTTTAATATTCAACATAAATACAGACAATACAGTACATTATACAGTATATCCAATGAAAACATAGTAATTTTTTATTGCTATGATAATATAGTTTTCATTACCACACCACTTCAAATTCATTAGTGTTCAAAGAATATCCTTTACAGTGTACATATACATATATATAAGAATATATAAAATGTTCATTATTGATCATGTTTTATTAATATATAAATAATAAATAATTATAAATAAATAATATATAATATATGAATATATATATTAAATAAATAATAAATTTGTAATCTGGATACAACAAATATTTAACATTTAAAAGAAAAATAAAATATTTATTGTTTTCTTAGCATGCATTAATTGTTTGAGACATAGGCTATTATCAGTACAAATTAATACAACATAAATTATAGAACAGGTCAAATAAAAAAATTATACATCCTAGACTTTCCATTTCACTGATTAAATACACACCTTATACCTACCATATTACAGTTTTGACAAATTGGACGGCGTTCGATGAGCTCGCCCTGTATAAAAATCTACCACACCATCATGTTGTGCCAACAATGAGGAACATACTGGTGTCATGACCACCATCAAATCAACACCATCAATATCAACAACACCATCATCATCATTGGCAAATGACGCCCCAATTAAGTTCATTTAACCATAACAACTCACATTCCTCCTATATGAATATAAAATTCAAACTATTTTATATGGATATAATTAAATTAGATATCAAAAGGATAAGAATAATTACAAAAAGAAATAAATATTATTTATATCAATTTTTTTTTTTTAATTTTACGTTAAATTAAGTTACAAATGTTATTTGCTAAAAATTAGTCCAATAAAAAATAATCCATTGTTTATTTATATAAATATATCAATTTGAGAGTTCAAGAAGAATATAGAAGAATTTTATACTTTATTATATTTGAGGGTGGTAGATGTTTTACACAATTTTATTAAAATGTTAACTTTTTAAATTAATTAATATGTATAGTTATACATAAATATAAATGCATTGTCTACTATTTTAATATTTTGAACTTAAATTAAAAACATATCTTATTTTATTTATTAATAACCATGAAATGTTTAAAATGAAATATGAAATCCAATATAAAACATTACTATTAAGAGTTAACTGTATCGGTCAGTCTTAAAATTTATTATAAATGGATATGTAAAGAGATATAACCTTTTTTAAATTCTTTATCTACTACTAAAATATCTCCAGTAAAAATTACTGTCAATGCCATTATTTTAGAAGAAAATCACATGCCATAATATTTGTACTAAAATAGCTACTTTTTAAGTCAAAAAAATATATATTATTATTGTGAAAGTATACATTTTATTTAAAAAGTGTTCAAAGCTAAATTTATTGAGTTAAAAATAATGTTTAGTACTTTAGTAAACAAATATGGAAATACATAATGTTATTACTTTTAAACACAATTTGAGTTGTCTGAAACATAAATAATTTTTCAACTTGAATGCTAATAATATAATTAATTGAAAAGTAGAAATAGTCTTTTTCTTCATATTTAACAAAATAAAAGATAACAATTTTCCTGCATCATTAGAAATATTATTTCAGTAAGAGTTTATTAAGTGTTAAAAAAGCAGCATAAGATATTCTTCAAAGCAAGTAATACAATTTATAGTAATTCATATAATATGACAGATATAGATAATACACTAGTCTTGTTTTAAGAAATTAAATCACTATTCACCATATTGAATACATTGGATGATTCTTTTATTAAAGACTCTATCTATATCTATAACATTTTTGAAAATAAACTATATTTTTTACTATATTTTATCATAATAATTTTTAAGTTTTTACTATCGTGTACCTACATATGAGAACATGTATTTTAATTCCATATACCAAAGTAGTAATTGTTGATATAATATAATCTATATATATTTTGATACTTATTAGTTATAAATATTTAAAGTTTAGATAGAGTAGCGGACTAACATTTTGCGGGGTACTTTAAATATTTATAAGTTATAACTATTGTTCCAAAATGTGATTTTCATATCATAAATTACTTTGATAAATATTCTGATTTGAAATAATAAATACAAATTGTATTTAGTTATTCAAAAAAGTAAAAACTTTAAAATTATAACTATAAAAATAGAATGGTTTTCAAAACCATTATGAGATAATGAATGTTCTTTGATAATGAATCACCCAGTACAATTAAAATTTAATTGTGATAATTTAGTTACATGACAGATTTTCATCAAAATTATGTAAATTATATTTAAGGATTAAAGAATCAATCTAGTGTATTAACTATGTATCTGTATACTATATGATGTTGCCATAAAAGCCAAAAGCTAAACATAAAATACTAACACCATATCTGTATGTTACATTATACTAAAAATAAATCATATATTAGATTTTAAACTAAGTAAAGCACTATTATCGGGAGAATAAAAAGTGGTGGCTGATGTGCACGCTCTTGGTAGTGGAGTTCTGTCATGGTTCACAAAATTAAAGTGCTCGCATTTATAAATATTAGAAATGGATATAATTATCAATACAAATGTATTATAATGATGTAGTATACCAATTTCAGAACCCCTGTTTATTGGAAAAACCAATGTTTCTATTAGTTATATTTGCCACTTTTCATTCTCCCGACTATAGTAGTGTACCTATTTTTAGATTCTGAGTGAAACGATGAATGTATTGATTTACAATGATGTGTGTTTTTTTTTTTATTTTTTTTTTTTTTTTTTTTTTATTTTTTTTTTATTTTATTTTTTATTTTATTTTTTATTTTTTTTGTGTCTGTGTACACGATAAGTAGTCGAAATAATGCTTCGATTTTCGACTTCAGTATCTTGTTCGATTGGAAAGTGAATATCGTTGGTGCATTGGGGAGGTCAAAATTTAAATTTCCCAGTAGTTTTCAAGAGCGCCGGGAAAAACAAAAGAAAATTAAGGAAAACGGGAATTTTTACGCAAAATCGATTTTTCAGAAAATTGAATTTGGTTTTTGGTGTAACATTAAAACAAATGACCGTAGGTACATGCAATTTTCACTGGTTGTTTATATTTGCATCTTCTATACACGATAACATTTTCAAAATTTTTGATTTATTTTGAACAGTTTAGGGACATTTTCATTTTTAGTTTTTTTTTAGTTTTTTTTCTAGAAATATCAATAAAATTTTATTTGTTGGTTGCGAAAGCTTGAAAATTTAATAGAAGGCTCCTAATATATTGTTTCAAGGGCAGATGAAAAATATTAAAAATCCTTAGTCACAATTTTTTTTTATAAGCATTTAAAGTTCAAAAATTGACAAAATATGGAAAAATCACGAAAATTAGCAAATTATTTTGAGTTAAGAATTCGTAAAAATTTTTCTTTTAAATCTAAGATTTGAAAATCTAATACAAGATTACTCATAAGATTGTCTACCTTTATCAATAAAAAAATCTCTACCGGAAAGTCAAATTAAATTTTTATGAGCGTTTGAAATTCAAATTTTTACAACATTGGATATTCACTCGATTTCTCATGTGGCAATTTCCTTTTTTTGTTGTAATTAAAAAACGAATTACTGTAGATACATGAAAATTTCACTGAATGTTTATATTAGCATTTTCTATACACCATACAATTTTGAAAATATTTTGACTCTTTTTGAGCCGTTTACGGACATTTTCAGTTTTCAATTTTTTTAGTTTTTTTTTTCTATAAATATTAATTAAGTTTTATCTGTTGGGCCAAAAAGTGTAAAAATTTAATACAAGGCTCCTGATATATTGTTACAATATCAGTTGAAAAATATTAAAAATACATAGGCACAATTTTTTTTTATAAGCATTTTAACATCGAATTTTGACAGAATTTTTCAAAATCTCGAAAATTATTAATCATCGTAATTAATAAATTATAAAATGTTCAGTTTTTATAGCTAAGGATTGAAATTTAAAACAAGATTTCACGTAAGTAGTTAATTCTCTTACCGAAAAATCTAAAAAATATACAATCAAAGTTTATTTTTATAGTCATTTTATGTTCAAATTTTGACGAAATTACATATTAAAAAACCTAGTTATTTTGTTGTGATTATATAATATTATTCGTGGGTACCTACTTGAAACTTCTAAAGTGTACTATTATATATATATGATAGTATCAGGGTTTGTTGTTGGTGTATAACGTGTTATTAGTACCTAATGGATATTGTGATAATGTGATATGATTAATTTGGAATTTATTATAGGTCAATTTTTTTTTAATACCATAGATATGTATATAATTGTCTTAACCTGTAATATGATGATATTTAAACTGAATGATCCCATTATCTTTTATTGATTATGATCCATACAAAAAGTGTATATATAATAAAAACTAAACAGCATGCTGAGACACAAGTGATAAAAAAGAAGAATATTTGAATACAAATTAATATACTTTAAAATGTATTTCTCCTATTAAAAATAAAAATAATTAAGTAACTTAAATTATAATAAGTTACAATATATTTTTTGTAATGATAATTTCAAAATAGTAAAATCATAAATTTAACTTATTAAAAGATCGCATATTTGGTATTTTAATACAACTGAACTTAAATTATTGTTATAAAAGAAACTCTTGTAGGGTATAAAACTAAAATAGTTTTAAAGAATTTAATATATAAAAAAAAATTTCCACATTTTAAATTTATTTAAGTATATAACTGAATTTCCTTTAAACACATTATATTCAAATTAAAAACTATTATAGTTAAATAAACAGCAAGCAAAGATAGTTTAACACCTCTGCTTAATAAATAGAGCCGACACCAATAAAATAAAATATTATTTATAAAATAAACCTCAAGATCATTAATTGAAAAAGTACATTTTATAAAGTATTAGAACACCTAAAAAATATGAAAATATAGAATAAATTATATCAAAACTGTTTTACCAATTAACCAATGTGTGACCATTTCTTAATTTCTTATTTTAACTTTTAGTGAGACTAAAATTATATATTACATGTATTATTGTATAAGTTGTTACAGTGGGTGATCAATACTCAATTGTACATCAATTTATAATTACAATATGAGAAATACATATCATAAATAAGAATTCATATATTACCAAAGAAAAATGTATTTAATAATTATTAAACATAATTACCTTAACGTCTGTAACCATAGTTGACTTCTTTACAGGAACGTGAGAAGTGTCCTACTCGATTACAAGAGTAGCATCTAAGTGAATCACGATAGCAGTTGTTTCTTGATGACCTACGACTGAGTCCACGCGTTTTTGCAAAACTTACAGTTAAGAAGCTCCCATACAATTCCCTATATACAAACACATTGGATGTAAAATTAACTAGTTACATAGAAAAAAATTCACAATAATATGTTATACATACTAATTATTTATAAGTTATTATTAAGAACATATTTAAGTAATTTTTACAACATAGGTATACTTTTAAACTCACTAAAACCAGTAATAAGTGGCGTCCCCACCGCCCGATGCATCTTAAGAATGCATCGCATATAGCCTACCCTGACCTTAATTGGTTGGGGTAGTCTGGTCCTCCAGGTTGGGGGTTTCTCGTAGGGCTAACCACCCTACAGTGTCAAAAAAACCTGGTTACAAAACAACTACAAGTATGCCTCGGATGAAAAATATGGAGCTTAAGGATTTTACAACTGGAACCTGGAACGTACGAACATTATATAAACCTGGAAATTTGACGACAGCGATATTGGAACTTGAACGATATCGGCTGGACATTATTGCCATTCAAGAAGTAAGGTGGACGGGAGAAGGAAGCCTAAAAACTGGAAATTGGACGGTGTTCCATAGTGGTGGCGATGAACACCAGGGTGGTGTTGGTTTCATTGTGAATGACAAAATATTACATAGAGTTAAGAAGTTTAAGGCAGTGAATGACAGAATTTGTCATATGGAGCTGGAGTGCCGATGGTTTAACGTGATACTAATTAACGGATACGCCCCAACTGAAGACAAAGAAGATGAAATCAAAGATAATTTTTACAAAAATTTGGAAAATGAGTGCGACCGGATACCGACTAACAAGGTAAAAATCTTATTGGGAGATTTTAACGCAAAAATAGGGCAGGAAGTAGCGTATAGACCAACAATTGGGAAGGAGAGCCTGCATAGAACATCAAATGATAATGGCACAAGATTAGTTAATTTTGCTACAACCAGAAACATGATAATAAGTAGCGCCACATTCCCACATAAGGATATACACAAGGAAACCTGGGTATCACCATCAGGACAAATAAAAAACCAAATAGACCATATTGTAGTGCAGGGATTCTCAAACTGTGGTACGCGTACCCCTTGGGGGTACTCAAAATTTTTTAAGGAGTACAAGTCTGGCCAACAGACCTTTAAATTAAAATAGAGAGAAAAATTCTAAAATCCAAGGTAACATTTGTGAATTTTAAATTAAAATGGCGTATCTAACTGTTTCATTCGTCATTGATTGAGTAAGCGTGGCTATCGTTATACCAAGTAGAGTAGGAGACAGTAGAATACCTATATAATTATAAAAACGCGACGTTAAGCTAGGTGTCATGCGCGTGGCGCGTCTACGCTCGGACATAAAATCTTGCGTGCGACACGCGTGTGTTTTTTGTATTTTTATATATATATTTTTGTTTAGTAACTAAGAAGGGGTACCCAAAAAAATGTATTGATAAAAAGGGGTACAGTGTTTATAAAAGTTTGAGAATCCCTGTTGTAGTGGACAGACGTTTCAAGAGATGCGTCATGGATGTCCGGAGCATGAGAGGTAGCAGCGCAATGTCCGATCATTTTATAGTAAGAGCAAAAATCAAGTTACGTCTGTCAGTTGAATGGAGAAAAAAGAACGTCTCTATCAAAAGGTTTAACATAGAAGACCTAAAAAACCAAGAAATCAATAGACAGTACAAGAACAAACTAAAAGAGACCTTGAGTCTGACGGAGAATTCAAATAACGTAGATAATCTATGGAATGAGATTGAAAATTCGATTAAAACGGTGGCCACAGAAGTCCTAGGATTTGAAGAAAGAAAAAGGGGGAAAAAATGGTTTGATGAACAATGTATAAGAGCGAATAATGAAAGAGATATTGCCCGAAAAAAATGCTAAAAGACCCAAGTGAGGAAAATAAGAGAGTACTATCGTCTATCGACTAGACAAAGGGAAACTAAACAATTGTTTAGAAAAAAGAAAAGAGCATGGGAAAATTCTAGACTTGAAATAATAGAAAACAGCTATAAAAACAATGTAAGACTTTTTTTTGAAAAGTCGAATGAAATTAAGAATGGATTTAAGACAAAAGCAACAATTATAAAGGATGAAGGAGGATTACTAATAACAGATAAAAAAAGGCTGCAAACGAGTTCAGGAACATGTTTGAAACAATGCTGAACCAACCTACTCAAGTAGAATTGGAAGAAAACCTCAATACGGTTGAACAGAGATTAGACGAACCCACGTTAGAAGAAGTAGAAAGGGCAGTAAATATGTTGAAAAATAGGAAGGCACCAGGGGAAGACGCAATTGTTGCAGAACTACTGAAAGAAGGAGGAAAAGAACTAATGACACGACTGAAAAGACTAGTAGATAATATATGGAAACAATAAGAAATACCAGTAACATGGCATATGTCAGTCCTATGCCCGGTTCACAAGAAAGGAGACGCTATGGTTTGCCAGAATTACAGAGGAATATCCTTACTAAACACCTGTTACAAATTAGTTTCGAACATCATACTAAACCGTATCAAGCCATACACAAGGGAAATAATAGGGGAATATCAGGCAGGTTTTATGTCAGGGAAATCTACAGTGGATCAAATTCATACAATAAAACAAATAGTAGAGAAAAGTCACGAGTTCGACATAGATGTGCACCTACTATTTATGGATTTCAAACAGGCGTATGACTCCGTAAATCGAGGTAGATTATGGAAAGCAATGACCCAACTCGGAATCCCTACAAAATTGGTGAGATTGGTTAAGACATGTGTGCAAAAGTCCAAGTGTATAGTTAAGTTCAACGGACAAATATCTGAAGATTTCTCAGTTGAAACAGGTCTTAGACAAGGAGATGCGTTATCCCCCACATTATTTAACATAGCCTTAGAATCGGTAGTGAGAGAAGTACTTGATGATGTCACGGGCCTAAGAATTGGAGGAGGACACCAAATCACACTAGCTGCGTATGCTGATGACATAATAATTATTGGAGAAACCGAAGAGGACCTAAAACGGTCGGCAGAAAAACTAATAAGTAAGGGAAAAGAGATTGGACTACAAGTTAATGAAGGAAAAACGAAATACTTAATAGTATCACGTAGAGAACAAGTAAAAAATTCGTTAGTAGTCGGTGGATGTACCTTCGAAAGGGTAACAAACTTTAAATACCTGGGAGTAGATGTTAACCAACAAGCAAACAGCCATGATGAGATTAAAAGAAGAATAACTGCAGGATATAAGAGCTATTATTAAGACCTATATTTAAATCAAGATTAATCTCCAAAAATACAAAAATAAGACTATATAAAGTACTCATTAGACCTATAGTATTGTATGCTTGTGGAGCATGGGCATCAACAAAGTCGGACGAGAAAAGATTACGACTATTTGAAAGGAAAATACTGCGGAGAATTTATGGACCCAAAAGAAACGAGGAAAATTTATATGAACGAAGAACTAATGCAGAACTAAGGGCAATGTTCAACGAGCCAAACATAGTGGGAATACTTAAAAGCAGACGAATAAGCTGGGCCGGGCATGTATGGAGAGCGGAGGGCCAAACAGTACATGATGTCACAATGTGGAAACCAAATAAGAAACGACTAATAGGGAGGCCAAGACAGCGATGGACAGACCGAGTTAAAGAAGACCTCAAGCTCCTGGGGATTAGAGAGGGAGAACAACTGGCGAAGAACAGAGAATTGTGGAGAGGTGTAGTAGAAGCGGTGATGGACCTTCAAGGCCCGGAATAAGCCAAAAAAAAAAAAAACCAGTAATAAATCTTTTTTTTTTATTATTTTTAAAGCACCATAGCTAATTATTTTCATTGAAATGGGATATGTTCAGTTTTTTTTAAAAAAATGTTTATCTTTATTATCATGCAAAATTCTATAGAAAAATATGTTCAAATTCTATTAATAAATATTTGCTACAACTTATTAATACATTATATTATAGTAGTTAAAGAATATGTACAAATAATTAGTTTGCAGGAAATTAATTAAGTATAACATAGACTCTATATTTAACTAATTAATATTTACAACTTAATAATATGATTGTAAGTGCTATACTTATTGTTAAGAAAATATACTAAACTTTAGTATAATTGATAGTCATTTTATTTTCAATATTTAAGTTTATATTAATTACCTATCATCAAAGATTAAAAAATAATCTGTATTCACCCAACAGTTTTCTTCCACATTTTCTTTTCAAAGTTCCAGATTATTATTTGTATTATTAAATTTAAGCTAAGCTTAAACTGTATATATTTTAATCAGTGTTAGAATTATACTATACACGGGTACTAATGTTACTTTTTATTTTATTATAATACTCTATCCAACGTAAAAATTGACCTGGACGAATGACTTATACACATGGCACATGCCATCGTTTTGTGTATTGGTTACAGGTGGTTTATTGTAGTGGAAACAGTTGTGTGTGACCTGCGCATCACCAACTAGAACCGGTAGCTTCTTATGTTGAATAGAGTATATGAGTTATATTAGTAATAATTGACTAAAAAATTGTGCAAATTATGACAACACTTTTGAGTCCGTAAAAGAAATTGAAATAAATGATCTCACGCTAAGCGAAACATTTTCAGCATTGGAGTCAATAATGCTTTTGTATGGACTATCTGAGACACATAACCTAATTCTTAATATTAATAAGGATAAAACATTTGGTAGACAAAAAAAAATGTTTAAGGGCAATGAAAAAAACACCTAATTACCTATTGTTTTAAAATTTTAAATAATTTTTTTTATAATTGTTTGATTTATGCTACACACCAGTTCCAATTAATACACATAATTGCTGCTCCACTATACTCAAAAGTATACCCTAGAGAGCCACATTAATAAATTGTTGTCTACGTCTTACAAGTGTGTAACTTAACAAATTTACGTTCAGAATTTCATATTTAGCTTTGCTAGCTTAAAAATTAGAGTGAATCGACCAAATATGAAACTTGGTAAGAACATTATCCGTGTACGCATGTTTGTTTTTTTTATGGTATTTCAAATTTTTAGCAAATTGAGCATTTATATATAAGCAACTTGCTTAAAAAAAATAACTATTGTAAAAACCAACATACTTATGCAGTTAATGTTCTTACTATTAAGTTTCATAAAAGATCAATTTACTCTTAACAAAGCTAAACTTGAACTGCTGACCATACATTTTATATTTAAGCACTTGTATAACGAAAACAACAAATGACGATGTAGCATCCTCTTAATGAATATTTTATACCATCTTTTTGGTGTTTAAGAACTGAAAAATCATGTAGTTTATTTTATACAGTTATTATTATAGATAATTGTAGGTACTTAAGATTATTAAAAAT
The DNA here is from genome assembly GCA_949089665.1 of Macrosiphum euphorbiae. Taxonomy (NCBI): domain Eukaryota; kingdom Metazoa; phylum Arthropoda; class Insecta; order Hemiptera; family Aphididae; genus Macrosiphum; species Macrosiphum euphorbiae. Next base: position 73,294,891 of record CARXXK010000001.1, on the reverse strand, counting down.
TAATTGAATGTAAAGAAATATATTAATTATTGAATATTATTTTCTAAAACTTACATTCCATTAGTACGTTTTTGTGCTTCAGCAGCATCTTTATCTCTTTTGTACACAACAAAAGCAAAACTTGGTCTGGTTCTTGACATCCATACTTCAAGTAGTGTACCATATCGTTCAAACTCTTTTTCAATATCACGTCTTGTTATGCTGCTTCCTAATTCAGTGAATAAATACATCATCAGTAATTAACTGAAATATACAATAATATATTTCATTATCTAATAAATGGATGATATAAAAAGGGTGAACTATGAAGCAAAAATATTTAATAATTGTTTTTACTAAGACTATTTACTTTATAATAACAAAAAATTTAAATAGCCTTAAATAGTCACGTCAAATTGAGCTATAGGTAGTTTAAGTACTAACCGATGTCTCTGACATGGAGCCTGTGTTTATCGACCGGCGTCTTGCTCCTGCTGCGACTGCGGCTGCGACTTGATCCCGAACGGCTTCTAGAATAGCTGCGTGATGTCCTACGGCTGCGCGAACGGCTGCGACTTCTGCTCTTAGAGCGACTACGGCTCTTGCTTCTCGACATGGTGCACTGCAGTACATAAATCACATTATTAAATGACAGCATAATTTGGTTTAATTGGTTGATGTGGTCAACATTTATCATAATATCATCTACACTAAACGCTAAAACGTACACTTACGTCTCACTAAACTCAGTTATGCGTCTCCTACCACACATGAACTTAAATTGTATTGATGGGCAACGTTTTGAAACGTAATTCATAAAGTTAAAAACTCACTAAATGGAAAGATACGAAAATTAATAGAAAAATGTAGATAAACAAAAAAAGCCGATTGAAATATTGTGCAATGTGAAAATTCTATCAGGAAGGTACAATTGTGGCAAATGTGAAAACATCCATTCCTCCAATGTAAGCCGCGGAGACCGCTGAGTGCAGACGCATCAATTAAATAGGAATTATGGATACATATTGTAATCAAACAATAATGAATTGTCATGGAAAAGCAAAACGATACACACCTAACCTAACCTAACAGTGGTAAATGATTCATTTTCGGCCATACTTCATAAATTTTTATACCCGATCTTTGGTATTCAGTGGTATGAACCACACAACAGTAATACCAAATGGAAAATTCATATTTCATATGGCGGGGCTTCGTTTCTATAATTGCTGTGAATCGTAAAAAATAATAATGTAATGAGAATTTAACACAGATATATAAAAATTTTTATATATCTGTGGAATTTAATTAATTAATTGACAGTCCACTATCCACGTATTATTATATTATATATTAAAATATAGATTGTCAATTTATGCTAAAAATCACAAACATAATTGTCGATTGTTTATATAATAGGAATTGTTGTAATTGACGTAATGTAGTCATGGAGTCATTTGGGGGGGGGGTGTACATTTGCACCAACTTTTTTTTAAAACGCCTTATTTGGCCACAATAAATAAAAGCGCCGATATACCTAAATGTTTTATATTATATATATTTTATATTTTTTCAGTATTAGAAAAAAAAAGGTGCCCTGCTGTACAGTAGGTTACATGCATAGCCGTCCCAAGGGGGGGGGGGGCAAATGGGGCAAGTGCCCTAGGGCGTCTAAAGTATTATGAATTTAGGGGGCGTACTAGAAATGGATGATAAAAAGAAAAATTTGGTGTTCTTATTTTAGGTATTATTTTTTTGTTTATACTGTAATATCAAAGATGAGTATCTATCAAATTGTATACTATTAAGTAGGTATACAATTATGTAAATAATGTGTTAAATCTTAATGCGACATAACTTCAATAATAATATATTGAATATTCATAAAAACAAATAAAAATATTAATACTTATAATTTATAAGATTATTAAGATTACAATAGTAATTTATTTAAGCACATGAAATATATTTTAAATATGTATATACATCATTAAAATAATTAAGTAATATACTGTATACTATATTGTAATATACTTATAAACTAAACTAATTCATATCTTTGGTACCTAGTAGTACCTTTTTTTATTTTTGTGTCTGTCATCACGTTTTAGGACAGTAAAAGTGCTTGGATTTTCTTCAACAGTATCTTTTCTTATAGGAAAGTGAATCTAGTTGGTACTTTGGGGGTGGGGGGGTCAACATTTCCCAGTAGTTTTCACAAGCACCGGGAAAAACAACATAAAAATTAAGGAAAAACGGGAATTTTTACGCAAAATCTGTTTTCCAAAAAATCGATTTTGATTTTTGGTGTAACTCTAAAAGAAATGAACGTATATACAAGAAATTTTCACTGGTTGTTTATATTTACATTTTGTATACACGATAACATTTTCAAAATATTTTGATTAATTTTGAACTGTTTAGGGACATTTTCATTTTCCATTTTTTTTTAGTTTTTTTTTTAAAAAATATCAATAAAATTGTATTTGTTGGTTAAAAAAGCTTGAAAATTAAATAGAGGGCTATTAGTATATTGTTTCAAAGGCAAATGAAAAATATTAAAAATCCTTAGTCACAATTATTTTTATAAGCATTTAATATTCAAAAATTGACAAAATATGGAAAAATCACGAAAATTAGCAAATTATTTTGAGTTAAGAATTCGTAAAAATTTTTCTTTTTAAATCTAAGATTTGAAAATGTAATACAAGATTCCTTATAAGATTATCTACCTTTATCAAAAAAAAAAAATGTCTATAAGAAAGTCAAATTAAATTTTTATGAGCGTTCGAAATCCGTAATATTTAAGTATAAACGAACAATTTCAAAATGTTTTAACTTAATGGATTTTTTTAAATCAACTGAGAAAAGCTAAGTTATTTCAATTGTAAATTAAACTATTTAAGTTCATAAGTTGATTAGAAGATAAACTAACTAGTTAAGTTAAAAAGTTAAAAAAATTAACTTTTTAACTGAACTTTAACTTTTCAACTAGTTAATGCCCACCTTTGAATTTTATAATCACTTATATTCACTTGTGCAATTTACAATGTTGATTGTTATACTACACTGTTATTACACACGCAGAAACGCAGAATGTATGATTTATAATGAAATCTAGGTACTAATTTGTGAAAATAGTTATATATATTTTCTTTCTGTAATGTTTGAGTGTTCCCAGAATAATGAAATCGGTGTTCAAATATAAACAAAATAAATATGATCCCAATAATAATATTTAAAAAAATAAGTAGGAACCTTTAATTAATAAGTATTAAACATATTTAAGGTATGTGGTTAATTATAAGCTAAAAATGCGAAGTCGAGATTTTTTGGTGGGAGGGTGAGGGGCGTCAAATATTGTTGCCCTAGGGCGTTATTGGTGGTTAGAGCGGCACTGGTTACATGTGGGTCACTGTATAATGGACGATATTAAATTTGAATTCAATGATATAATATCATTGTATACATATTATATATAAGAAAAACGATTCTGAGTGAAGACGGTATGTCAGTCTAGGTATAGGTAAGACATATTATATACTTATCTATGGTATTAAAAAAAATTGACCTATAATAGGTACCTATAATAAATTACAAATTAATCATATCACAATATCCATAAGGTACTTATAACGCGTTATACATCAACAAAGTTTTCTTTTAAGTTTATATTATTATTATATATTTTTTTGGCATAAATCTAGTTTAGGAAAATCCATTTTTTCAATTTTTTTTATCGAAACTTATGTATCTCATCGAGTTAAGAACGATGGTGCAATCAGAATTTGTCGCTCTCATTTAGTTCCGAAGTTATGGCCTTCCAAAGTTTTCGATTTTACGTTTATACGCATGCGCGCAACACTACTATAATGACGCGCGGAGAACCATTTTTGTTATTTTTTGGTACATATACGTATTCGGTATACCTTTTTTTTTTGAAACTTATGTAGTTATGTATTATGTACCCTGTGACATACTTGAGGTGGTGTTGCATAGCAAGTCGGGGGATATTTTCGATTTGCGGAGCGGAGCGACGGCGCCGAGGAGCGTAGCGACGAGTGCCGATACACGCGTAATGACTGCTCAATGCTCATATACTACGACATAACTTTTCCTGTAACCTACTTAAGGTGGTGTTAATGACTTACGCGTAATGACTTTGAATTGCCATAACTTTTGAACGGTAAGTTTCCGGAAATTTGTCCGAGCGTAGCGCATTAATATACAGCAATTATAATTTGAAAAATACGTAAGATAAGATAAAAATTATTAAATGTTTATAAAATATACATAGAAAAACCCATGTATTAATCGGGATACGTAGATAAAAGTTAGGTAAGTCTATACGCGCCTGCTGAAAGGTTAAATAACAAAAATGGTCCTCTGCGCGTCATTATAGTAGTGTTGCGCGCATGCGTATATAAACGTAAAATCGAAAACTTTGGAAGGCCATAACTTCGGAACTAAATGAGAGCGACCAATTCTGATTGCACCATCGTTCTTAACTCGATGAGATACATAACTTTCGATAAAAAAAAATTGAAAAAATCGCTTGGCCCCTAAACTAGATTTGTTCCCAAATTTGAATTTAATATGTCTGTAAAAAATAACTGTGTTCATATATTTTTTAGATTTTTTGGTTACAGTATGAACTATTTATGAGAACCTTTGTGTTGAATTTGCAATCCTTAGCTATAAAAACTGAACATTTTATAATTCATTAATTACAATGATTGATAATTTTCGAGATTTTGATAAATTTTGTCAAAATTCGATCTTTAAATGCTTATAAAAAAAAGCATTTTTCATCAGGAGCCTTGTATTAAATTTTTACACTTTTTGGCCCAACAGATAAAACTTTATTGATATTTATAGAAAAAAAACTAAAAAAATTGAAAACTGAAAATTTCCGTAAACAGCTCAAAAAGAGTCAAAATATTTTCAAAATTCTATGATGTATAGGAAATGCTAATATAAACATTCAGTGAAATGTTAGTTCAGTAAATGTTCATGTATTTACAGTCATTCGTTTTTTAATTAAAACAAAATAAGGAAATCGTTACATGAGAATTTGAGTGAATATCCAATGTTGTAAAAATTTGAATTTCAAACGCTTATAAAAATTTAGTTTGACTTTCTTATAGACATATTTTTTTTGATAAAGGCTGATAATCTTATAAGGAATCTTGTATTATATTTTAAAACCATAGATTTAAAAATAAATATTTTACGAACTCTAAACTCAAAATAATCTGCTAATTTTGGTGATTTTTTCCATATTTTGTCAATTTTTGAACTTTAAATGCATATAAAAAAAAAACTGTGACTAAGGATTTTTAATAGTTTTCATCTGCAGGTACTCTTCCAATATGCTATTTACCGTAAATATTTTATCTACCGTAATATTATGATAGTTTAGTATGATATCTACCGTATGACCGTATGCTGTATATTATGTATACCTACTTTATCATTTTGCAATTAAGATTTAATATTAAGCTTTTATTGAAACCCCAAATTATATAATATTTATAACTTAGTAAGTTAGGTAGGTTAGTAGGTATATCTTTATATTATACCTGGTTAGTGTGTGTTTGTGAGTCGTGTCGATTATACCTATACGTGGTTTTACTGTGATCAACTATAGTTGACTGGTATAATTTATGTCGAGACGTAGCAGTAGCTGAATTTCAAAAACGTAAAAATATGGGAGGTCCTGGCCTAGTTGTACAAAAAGATGAATCCTTGTTCCAAGGTAAAAGGAAATATAATTGTGGAAGATTACGTCTTGGAGACCGCAAACCCGAAGAAAATTCTGATGAAAATGAAGAAAGTTCAGATGAAGACGAAGTAATAATAGTAATTAAAATTATGGACAACGAATTCAAGGGCCATGGATTTTTGGTTTGTGTTGCAAGCATGATGGCATTTTAGAGAGACGTTTTTTTAAAGTTGAAAAGCGTGATCGAAATATACATTACTACCAATTATATTAAATGAAGTTGAACAAGGTGGTACTACTATATTCCGATAAATGGCGGGCGTATTCTACTTTAAATGAACATGGGTTTATCCATAAAACGGTTAATTATTCAGAAAATTACATTGATCCAATAACTGGTGCTGAGACCCAAACTATAGAAACTCTTTGGAGACACGTCAAAAATAAATATAACATTAAAACCCGGGGAGCGACTAACATATTACAATCCCAACTTCAAGAAGAGTGGTGGCGCTCGTTACAAAAACCAACTGAAGACCTGTTTGAATCATTCCTCGGAGCGATCAGAAATACGTATACATAACACAGTATAAAAAAAATGACAAAGAAGAAATTCTGCATTATAAAGGTAAGACAATTTACATAGCATGACGGTTGATATTGTTGATAAAATATTTACGGTATATAGCATACTAAACCATCGAACGTGCGGTAGATAGCATATTGGACGAGTACCCATCTGCATTTGAAACAATATAGTAGGAGCCTTGTATTAAATTTTCAAGTATTTTTACTCAACAAATAAATTTTTATTGATATTCATAAAAAAAAAACTAATAAAATTGGAAACTGAAAATATCCCTAAACAGTTCAAAATAAATCAAAATATTTTTAAAATGTTATCGTGTATAGAAAACGTAAATATAAACAACCTGTGAAAATTTCATGTATCTATGGTCATTTGTTTTAAAGTTACACCAAAAACCAAAATCGATTTTCTCGAAAACAGATTTTGCGTAAAAATCCAGTTTTTCCTTAATTATTCTTTTGTTCTTCACGGCGCGGCGCTTATGAAAACTACTGAGAAATTTTTACTTTTGACCCCCCCAAATACCAACTAGGTTCACTTTCCTATCAGAAAAGATACTATTGAAGAAAATCCAAGCACTTTTAGTTTTTACTGTCCTAAAAGGTGATGACAGACACAAAAAAATAAAATAAAAAAAACACATCATTGTAAAATCAATAGGTACATTCATCGTTCCACTCAGAATCTAAAATATGTATTGTATTATTTTTAATTTCCAAGAATGTTTTATGTGTTTTTCTGGTCCCACAATATTATAATTGATAAAATTATAACACAAATATTGTGAAATAATTGTGAAAAAGGGTATTCATAAGATAAATGTATGGTTTTATTAAGCTAGCTATATTATATTTTTTGAGTATGCAGGTAGAAAAAATGTGTAGGTTAGGTTCGGTTAGGTATTTTGTTATAAAGGTGTTTTATAAAAACACATTTATTTAAAGAGTGTAAAAACCCTGTACACTGGTATTCACAATATAAAATAAATACATTTAAGTACTTACACAGTGCACGCATAGTTCGTCAAAAATAGGAACAATATTGTGATATTTTCATACTAATATAAGTGATATATTAAATTAATTATACAAATATTCTACAGTTTTTGCCCCCACCCCCCCAAAAAAAAAGTTTTCTATGTTGCCTGGTAATGATTTGAATGGCCTGCCAACATTTTGGCACCAACAAAAAAAAAAGTTGAAATGACGCCCCTGAATGTAGTATTGATATATTTAGTTTGTTTAATTTGATTTGGAACTGTAGAATCACAGACAAACAAACTATAGGTACCTAATGTAATCGTGTTTCAAGTTGTAATGATTAGTATAGTAGTCACTACTCATTACCCATGACACCATAGATAACCAAAACTCAAAAGCATTTTGAAAAACGAATTAAAAATATTGACCATGAAATGTTTACTTAAAAATAGCTTCTTCAAAACTAAATAATCTTATGAGCTTTTCCAAATTTTTATTTGAAAAAAAATGGAAAACTAGTTAGTGGATGGAGTGGATCTAAAGTTAACTTCTTCACTAATATTTATCTATAATTATCTGTTTTCAGAATAGTCCAGTCGATATTCACTTTTACTACACTTATCCACTATCTGGAAAGTATTCCGAAGTTAATGACATTTTTACAGATTGTCTAGGAGTATTCTAGGACCCTATGCTCACTTTTAAGATTTTCACTTATATCTCGTAAACTAATCATATATTGTTTTCTATAAGTCGTGGACTACTAAAATTTCCTAAAATTTGGTTGGTAAAACTTATTTTTACACCAAAAATTAACAGAGATACAGCCAAAGTCAAAAAAAGTTTCTCAAAATTAAAAAAAATAGCTGAAAAACGAAGGTTTTGAGTCCGTAACTATTCTGTACTCGAATCGTCATTATCGCGATAAGGGTAATTCTTAACTCACCAGAAATTCATAAAAAATTCATAAATAGTTCCATCGACCATCTCCGTTGCCAAATGACAACGCACAGCACTAATGAGTTATAATGGAAATTATGGTACCTATTTAATATGCAATAATATAGTTATAGCTTATAGCAGGGGTGGAAAACCGGTCGATCGCGAGATGAATTCAAGTCGATCGCGACACCCTTTCGCATTTTCTTAAATTTTTGTATATCCCACGAATATAAAAAGGTGGGCAAGTGGGTGTCGCTCTGCTGACTGCTGTACAGTAGGTTACAAGTGGGTCACTGTATAATGGATGGTATTAAATTTGAATTCAATGATATAATAACATTGTATAAGAAAAACGATTCTGAGCGGTGATGGTATGTCAGTCTATGTATAAGGCATATTATATACATATCTTATATCTATGGTATTAAACAAACAATTTACCTATAATAGGTACCTATAATAAATTCCAAATTAATCATATCACAATATCCATTAGATACTTATAACGCGTTATACATCAACAAAAACCGTGATACTATCATAGATATATAATAGTACACTTTAGAAGTTTCAAGTACCCACGAATAATATTATTCAATCACAACAAAATAACTAAAATAGTTATTCTAGGTTTTTTAATATGTAATTTCGTCCAAATTTGAAATTAAAATGTCTGTAAAAAATAAGTGTGTTTATATATTTTTTAGATTTTTTGGTTACAGTATGAATTATTTAAGAGAATCTTTGTTTTAAATTTTCAACTCTTAGTTATAAAAACTGAACATTTTATAATTTTTTAATTCCAACGATTGATTATTTTCGAGATTTTGATAAATTTTGTCAAAATTCCAACTTTAAATGCTTATAAAAAAAAATCGTGCTTATGTAGGTATTTTTAAAATTTTTCAACTGATATTGTAACAATATATAAGAAAGCTTGTATTCAATTTTCAGACTTTTTGGCCCACCAAATAAAATTTTATTGACAATTATAAAAAAAAAAACTAAAAAAATTGAAAACTGAAAATGTCCCTAAACAGCTCAAAAAGAGTCAAAATATTTTCAAAATTGTATGGTGTATAGAAAATGCTAATTTAAACATTCAGTGAAATTTTCATGTATCTACAGTTGTTCGTTTTTGAATTACAACAAAATAAGGAAATCGCTACATGAGATGTCGAGTGAATATCCAATGTTGTAAAAATTTTAATTTCAAACGCTCATAAAAATTTAACTTGACTGTCCGGTAGAGATTTTTTTATTGATAAAGGTAGATAATCTTATAAGAAATCTTGTGTTTCATTTTCAAATCTTAGATTTAAAAAGAAAAATTTTTACGAATTCTTAACTCAAAATAATTTGCTAATTTTCGTGATTTTTCCATATTTTGTAAATTTTTGAACTTTAAATGCTTATAAATAAAAATTGTGACTAAGGATTTTTAATATTTTTCATCTGCCTTTGAAACAACATATTAGGAGCCTTCTATTAATTTTTCAAGCTTTCGCAACCAACAAATAAAATTTTATTGATATTTCTAGAAAAAAAACTAAAAAAAAATGAAAAATGAAAATGTCCCTAAACAGTTCAAAATAAATCAAAATATTTTGAAAATGTTATCGTGTATAGAAAATGCAAATATAAACAACCAGTGAAAATTTCATGTATCTACGGTCATTTGTTTTAAAGTTACACCAAAAACCAAATTCGATTTTTTGGAAAATCGATTTTGCGTAAAAATTCCCGTTTTTCCTTAATTTTTATGTTGTTTTTCCCGGCGCTTGTGAAACTTTTGACCCCCCAAAGTACCAACTAGATTCACTTTCCTATCAGAAAAGGTACTATTGAAGAAAATCGAAGCACTTTTACTGTCCTAAAACGTGATGACAGACACAAAAATATAAATAAAAATATAAAAACATACATCATTGTAAACCCAATACATTCATCGCTCCGCTCAGAATCTAAAAATTACATTTAGAAAAAGACAATAAATAACTATAAAAAACAAGATTATACACTGATATCTATTAACTATCGTATTATAGGATGGATAGTAATAAAATAAGTGTAACACGCCTGTATACATAATATATTTTTTGTTTATTGACAACCTTTTTTTATAATAGGCCTATAGGACCCAACTGCAATTATCTAAATTTTGCTTTTAGATTCTGAGTGGAACGATGAATGTATTTATTTTACAATAATGTGTGTTTTTTTTTAATTTTTATTTTTTTTGTGTCGGCCATCAAGCTTTAGGACAGTAAAATTGCCTGGATTTTCTTCAACAGTAGCTTTTCTGATAGGAAAGTGAAACTATATAGTTGGTACTTTGGGGGTTCAAAAATGAAAATACCACCAAGATGAAATATGTGACCGTCATCGAGTAAATAAGTTTCACCGTAACTATTTAGTGGTATAATTATTGGTATAGTTTTCCACAGATTTGTGATTATGTCAAACAAAAGAGATATTCACTCGATTTCTCATGTGGCGATTTCCTTATTTTGTTGTAACTCAAAAACGAATAACTGTAGATACTTGAAAATTTCACTGAATGTTCATATTAGCATTTCCTATACATCATACAATTTTGAAAATATTTTGACTTGGTTTGAGCTGTTTACGGACATTTTCAGTTTTCATTTTTTTTAGTTTTTTTTTCTATAAATATCAATAAAGTTTTATCTGTTGAGCCAAAAAGTGTATAAATTTAATATAAGGCTCCTGATATATTGTTACAATATCAGTTGCAAAATATTAAAAATACATAGGCACAATTTTTTTTTATAAGCATTTAAAGAAAATTTTGACAAAATTTATCAAATTTAAAATTGAATTATTATTTTGTAGTTAAAAAGTTATGAAATGTTCAACATTTATATCTAAAGATTGAAAATTTAAAACAAGATTCCAAGTAAGTAGTTAATTCTGTTACCAAAAAATCTAAAAAATAAATAAGCTCAGTTCATTTTTATAGTCATTTTAAGTTCAAATTTGGACGAAATTACGGTAATAAAAAACCTTGAATAACTATTTTAGTTATTTTGTTGTGATTGTATAATATCATTCGTGGCGACTGGAAACTTCTAAAGTACACTATTGTATATCTATGATAGTATCAGAATTTTTTGTTGATGTATAACGCGTTATAATTACCTAATGGATATTGGGATATGATTAATTTGGAATTTATTTTAGGTACCTATTATAGGTCAATTTTTTTTAATACCATAGATAAGTATATAATATGTCTTATAAATAGACTGACATATCGTCTCCGCTCAGAATCGTTTTTCTTATTCAAATATTCAATGATATTATATCATTGAATTCAAATTTAATACCTTCCATTATACAGTGACCCACTTGTAACCTATTGTACAGCAGAGCACCTTTTTAGGTTTAAGTATGATAAAAAGTTTGTTTTTAAATAAAAAACAAAAATAAAATCAAGAATCCTCATAAGCTGTACTTACTGCATTAAAAATATATCGAAACTATAAAGTTACTTTTATAAGGGTTTAAATTCCAATATTTACAAAATTCATCAAAATCACGAATAGAAGCAAATTATTTTTTAGCCTAATTTTAAATTTGAACACTTAGACTTAAAAATTTGTTAGTCATAAGTTTATTGACTGGAAGTTTAAAGACAGGTTACTGTCCTATTTCAGAAAATACTTGGTGTATATTTTTCATGTTTGGTTTTATTTCATTGCTGTTAGTTTCTGAAGGTATCTCTTTTTAAAAGGTTTGTTCCGTTAAATAATAATATGATAATACAAAGAATTAAAAATTTGTTTTCAATGATTGTTATGTATTTTGTTTAAAAGCCAAACAGAAACTGGTAATTATTTATTTTTTTTGTTAATTTTGGTGTTACAGGTAAAGTAAAAAAAATATATAATAATAATATAAACTTAAAAGAAAACACTTAAGTATACATGTTTTTACAATTTGTGCATAACAATATAAGAGTAGCTTAACACTTTGTTCATTATTAAGCTAGATACTATATTTTTAACTAGCAAAATAAAAATTAACATTTTAAGTTATTGACAGTCATAAAAAAAATATAGTAATAAAATTATAACTGTGAAAAATATATATAGAGACAGAGTAATAGGAGTAATACTTAATAAGAAAAAATTTTAATACATTGATTACCTATAATTAATAATAAATACAATTAAAATTAAATGAAGATTAACATACTAAATGTTGTTGTTCTCAAATAAAAATAACAAACCGCGGAGAACCGCAACAAATAAAAAGGAAACAAGTATTAGCATAATATTTCACCACACTTCTACAATGTAATATGTATTAAATATTAATATTATGAGTTAAATTAGTTAATTGATAAGTCATAAGTAGTAAATTGAACAAATAATAGAAATTATAAAAAAATAAAATAAAATATAATAATAGTAAAACAAAGTTATTCAAATTTAGTATTTAGTTTATACACCTAAGTTAGCAATGTTGAAATTAAAAACATTTTGAAATACTTTAATACAATTAGAACACAAAATTATTGTATTAAAATATTGAATACAGTGATTATGTCATGTTAAATAAAAAACATTCAACTATATGAAAATCAATGATTTATAAGTTACTTGTACAGTTGTACATTATTATACTTTTATTGAAGTAGATGATCTGGTATTAAAAAAGTACTTTTAAAGTCAACAAAACTATTGTCACACAGCACCTCAGAAAGATTTCATTATAACAATTATAAAATAAAAAAATGATTACAAATATATAATACAATCAAAATTATATCATTAGATATTTATATTATTCTCTCACACTAAAGAGTCAATTAAACATTTGGCATACATTTAAATTGTATTGAGTATTGACTATAATTTTATCTTTGGCCAAAGTTTGTAATTCTTATTTCATTTAATTATTGAGTTTTATTAAAAACTAATATATGATTTTAAAAAGAAATTATGTTTATTATAACTTATAATTAATGCTTAGTTAGCAACTAACTGCTAAGAAAATTCAAAGAAAACCATTAAATAACAATAGAATTATATAAGAACATATAGGTTTTCACTAAAAGTGTCATAATTTATTTATTCATATTATATTAGAAATATTATATGATTAAAGAAAGCAAACATTATATTATACTCTACAAATTATTTCATAAGGTCTACAATACAGACCTGATAAAAATCACTATCACAGAATTAGTTTTAATAACAAAACTATATTTTTAAACTTAATTAGGACATAAATATATAATTTATATATTTTATAACAGCTTATAACTAAAATTATGTAATTGTTAGAGATTAATGGTTTACTTTTTATTATTTGTCATGCAATTACAGAACTATAATTTAGTAACTTAATTAATAAAATAATTTTTAATTGGAACTACCAAATTAAATCGTTATTTCTAATGATTAAGTAAATTTTTTTTTTTACTGTTTTTGTTCGAAGAATGCTGCCATATCTTTTATACAAAATTGAGGTGGTCTATCACTAGTACTATGTGCTCTTTGTCGTATCGAACTGTAACAAAATATATTAAAATGTTAATTACTTTACTATAAAATATATACAAATTTATTTTAATTCATGTAAAAATATGTACTTTGAAGTCTGTTTATCTGTTTTTGTTTTCAAAGTATTTTTGTTATTAATTTCGTCAGAAGAAGTTGTACATCCAATCAACTGATTTACTCTTGATGCAACTAAACCTTTAGTTTCTTTTTTAGCACATTTTTTACGTTCTAAACTTTGTGTATACCATTCTTTTCGTTCAGGATCTATAGATAAAGTATCACGTTCATCATAAGTGATTATCTTTACTAAATGTTTTGGTTGATTAATGGATATGTTAATATTATTTCCAGTGCATTCGTCTGGAGATTTTAATGTCTTAGCTCTTAGACGTTTTATTATATCATCATCATATTGAATACTTTCAGATGTTTTAAAACGTTCACGGAGAGCTTGCCTACGTTCTTCTTTATAACGGTCAATACGTTCACGTCTTGTAGCATCCATATCAATGGACATTTCAGATTTTTGACAGCTAATTTCTGAGCTTATAAGATTTGGTGATGTTTTTACACGTTCCAAATTTTGATTATCTGTTGGAAAATTAAAAGCATCTAATGAAACTGTACTAGTTACATGCTGACAATTGTTACGTAGTCTTCTATTTTTTATCCATGTAGAACTGTTTTTAGGAGATTTATTAGAGTCAAATTTATTTAATGACTCGTGAAAATGTTTTGTATTTTCCTTATTTCCTAAAACAATGGAAATATAGTTTTAAACTTGTATTAACTACAGAACAGTAATAAATGATAATAAAATATATTATAATATATGAAATAATTAAATTATGATATTAATCAACTGTGTATTGAAGTACCAAAATAATATTTTTTTGTTTAGGAATAATAAAATGTATTAGAGTGGAGAACTTAAACGTGATATAATAATTATTATTTTTTAATTAATAAAAATTACTGCAAGTGAAAAAGATCCCATTCATAAAGTAATAATATAGTTTAAATTGGGTTTTTCTAAATATTTCTTTACAATTTTGTTTTTTGGTATAGTAGTAGCATTAAAAATTAATTCATAATTTTTGTGTAGGTACAGTTAGTTTATTCTCAACACTCAATCTAAAAAGTTAATATTGTAGTGCCATAAACAAATTGACAACTTTTCTTTAAATATATTATATTAAATTATATATTATTATTTATTACAGTGATCCTATGAAATATGAATATTAAATTTTGAATTTACAAAATGATGAACACTAATAATGTAAGTGTTTTTAGATTCTGAGTGGAACGATGAATGTATTGATTTTACAATGTGTGTTTTTTTTTATTTTATTATTTTATTTGTGTCTGTAGTTGAAATAATGCTTTGATTTTCAACTTCAGTATTTTGTTTGATTGGAAAGTGAATATCGTTGGTGCATTGGGGAGGTCAAAATTTAAAATTCCCATGAATTGAATTTAAAATACATAGACATTTAAGCATTTAAAGATCAAATTTTGACAAAATTTATAAAATGTTCAATTTTTGTATGTAAGGATTGAAAATTTAAAACAAGATTCTACGTAAGAAGTTTCTTCTCTTACCAAAAATCTAATAAATACAGACTTACAGTTTATTTTTATAGTCCTTTTAAGTTCAAATTTGCACAAAATTACATAATAAAAACCTAGAATAACTATATTAGTTATTTTGTTGTGATTGTATAATATTATTCGTGGGGACTTGAAACTTCTAAAGTACACTATTATATTATATCTATCAGGGTTTGTTGTTGATGTATAACGCGTTATAAAAGTACCTAATGGATATTATGATATGATTAATTTGGAATTTATTATAAGTTAATTTTTTTTAATACCATAGATAAGTAATATATGTCTTATACCTAGACTGACATACCGTCTCTGCTCAGAATCGTTTTTCTTATACAATGATATTATATCATTGAATTCAAATTTAATACCATCCATTATACAGTGACCCACTTGTAACCTACTGTACAACAGAGCACCTTTTTTTGTTGTTGAAATTCTGTGATATCACTTACCGGTAGAACTTGAATTCTCCATCAAATCTTTTCTCATACGTCTTTCATGTACTATATCTCTTCCAATTTCTGACTCAAATTTGCGTCTATTTGAGTCTAATAATAAATCCACTTTATTCTCGGACACTTCCTCAGTAGAAATCACCAAAATGTTTGCACTATTTGTTATATTATTTATATTGTCAATATGTTCAACATTTTTAATTGGTAAAATTATTGTTTCAAGTCTATCTTGTATTAACATTTCAGTATCTTCATTTGTAGGTGAAACCAAATAATCATTATTATCTAATATGTTTTGATTGTTTGTGATTTCTTTAATTTTTAAATTTTCATTCTCTAAATTATCCTAAACATAAAAAAAAATGTTCACGTATAAAATATAGAATACAGAATACACAGTATAATTAGTTTATTTTAAGTACCTGGGAAGAAATTGATATTTCACGTTGACTAGAATTACAAGATTCAGGACTAGTAACAACCAATATTTCATAATGAATATTTTCAACAGATTTCTCTTTCTCAAAATTTAAGTTATCTATTGAATCGATAGAACTCTTACAGGATGGCATTACTTCTTCATAACTAGAATCATCTTGATGAAAAATTGAATTTTTGTGACCCAAACGTTCATAATTGTTACCCATAACAATTTCATACATAGATCCAGTTTTTTTGGGGGAACTATGTGATTCAGTTAAAATTGAAATATCTGATTTCACTTTTTCTTCAACTCCATTGTTGATAAAAGATTCACATGGAGCATTATCTCGAATATTTCTTAATTTTATTTCTTGAAAACTACGCCGGTCATTTGATAAACTTTTATTTCTTAAGTCACCTTGGTAACTTAATCGATTTCGAGGTGTAGTTAAAAGGTTTTCGGTTAAAACATCTGGTCCACAAAAGTCTATCAAGATTGTCTGGTAACCAGGTGTAGTGTTTTTGTCACTAAAACTTTCTTCTGATAATGGACAGTATGAAAGTGTAGGCGTGGTAATTGTAGAGAATGAACCAGTTTCATTACTTTCAACATCTGTCATTATTTGATCACATTCTGTATGTATGTCTGCAACAACAGTCATCTAACACAAAAATATGTATGGTTTTTTTAATCTGATTAAACGAAATAATATTGAAATAATTACATGTTCTGGAGACTGACTATCAATGAATCGAATATCAGGTGAAGCAAACCGTTCTTCTAAATATGATAGCCTATTATTTTTCATATGATCGCTGTCTTTACTTGAGTCTGCGGTTTTCTTTTTCTTTGGTGAAGGATCTGCACTTAATGAATCTTCTGCGTGTGCTAATATTGGTAAACGTTTAGCACTACTATTTAACTACAACATATAGAAATAAAAAAAAATCAATAAACTTTTAACATATTATGAAAGGCATATTATATTTTATTTTTAGAAAACTCAATTTTATACTATTTTTATTATTTTTACAGTTTTTTTTAAGTTTTATCTGGATATATTATTTCCGTAATTAACAGAAATGTCAAACATTGTATATTTATAAAAATTATTTATTTCGAGTTATGCTGACTGTTTGAAAAATACTAGCATTATTTCATTTTTGGGTAATATTTTTCAGTTTTTTACATCATAGAAAATGTAATAGGTAACTAATAAATATTGTAATGTAATACATTTTTAAGCTATTTATTTAATACTTTTAGCCTATGTAATTTGAAAGCTTTAAAAACTTAACCTAAATAAAATCCCTTAACATTTTAATTATTATTTTTAAACTTACATTATTAGTAGTCACATTCTGTAAGTGCTCCATGCTTGAACGGTTACTAAAAATATGGTTGGTATCTTCATCAGAAAATACTCTCATATCAGACTCATCCAAATCAAAGTTAACTTGTAAATCACTTAGATCTAAAAAAATTAAGTTAGGATGAACTAATATTATTCAGTAGGTGCTTAGATTTTTAAAAACAAATACAAATTGATGAGTTATTATTTATTTGTACCTTCTTGACTTGGGTGAAGAATAGGTGATGCCAGATCTTCTTGATCAGCAAGTTGATCAAAATAAGAATCATGTGACACAGAACGATTATGACCAATTGAGTTGGAACCACAGAAGCCAGGAGGAGAACATGGAGGTGTCCCCTTAATTTCTCGTAAAGACATTGTTTCACTAGCTGACTTGGAAGACTTGGGTGTGTCTTGAATATTCATACCTTCAGTTATACTCTGACGTACACATTCTTTTGAGTCCTGATTAATTTAATAAGAAATTATGAAAATTTTCATTTTAGATACATTTTTATAAGAAACTAGCTGATCCCGTGCACTTCATTGCCCGGCAACCAATAATTAATATTATAATAGCTTCAAAACCCATGGTAACCATTTACAAACAAAAATTTTCATTGGAAATCTCTAAATCCCTGTTTGAGCACCTCCCGGGGTTGGTCCTCTCCCTTTTTAAATTAGCCCAGAGATCAATCCATCTCTGTACCAAATGATCACGTGCACTTTGTTGCCCGACAAACTAATAATTATTATTATAATAGCTTCAAAACTCATGGCAACCAAAGGACACACAGACAGACAGCCAAACATTCATTTATATATATAGATACCAAACCTATGTATTATGTATGAAATTGGAAGCACTTTTTTTTAAATATTTCAAGACATTTTTGAAAAAAATAATAGCCCAGCATCTTTTTTAATAAAATATTAAGAGGATGCTACACATGCATTTGTTATCTCCGTCTTACACACATACAACAGTAAATTTTAGTTCACTAGATTTAATAGTGTGCTGTTAGTTTTTATATTAGAGTGATTTGACCTATTTTTTAGATGATAACATTATCTGTGCGTTGGCTTTTATTCGATATTTTAATTTTCAAGCGAGATCTGAGCATTTTTAATTTTTGATATTTCAAATACCCATATTTTTTTGAAAATGAAAATTTTCAAAAATCGTCTACGTTTAAGCACAGATAATGTTCTTACCTAAAAGTTTTACAATAGTTCAATTCACTCTAGTATCAAAACCAACAGCACACTATTGAACCTAGTGAACGACAATTTGCTATGTTGTGTGTGTGTAAGACGGAATCAACAAATGTGTGGACAGCGTCCTCTTCACAGTTTTATGTAAACATAACTCATACATATACATTATACACACCACAGGGTGTCCTGCGAGGATCATAAAACTTGGTTTTTTTTCAGACTCAGAGACAAGGACAACATATTATATTTTATTTTTTGAAAAAATTGAAGGTAGCCATTGTATAGTTTACTTTTCTGAAAATGTCGACCTTTTAACATTTTCATTATTCTCATGAATTTTAATAATTTTTTTAGTTTATAGGTAAAACTGCAAAAAACTAGTTTTGTCCGGGTGGAGAGTCTCGCTCTACGGCTAATAGGTACATCCTCACTGGACACTGTGGAGATAAAAATTAACATATAAGACATTAAAACTCTAATACTACAAGTAACATAAGATCCTTCATCTACATTCACTTTAATATTAAATATAACTAAGCTAAACAAGAACTTCGGAATGTAAACTTTCTATATTATGCACTTGTAAGATGGAGACATCACATAGGTTCAAGGTGTCCCACACCCATATATAAACTAATTTTATTTTGTTACCTCTAATATAAGAGTGAATTGGCCAATTGTCAAACTTAAAGTTTAGAATTTTATCAATATTTGTATGTTTTACAATATTTTAACTTTTATGTAAGTTGAGTATGTAAAATATAACAATTTGAAATATCCTAAAAAAACATACATTATAATCGTAGACAAATAGAGATAACTGTAACATTTAATCATTTTTAGATAGATAATCATCTTTATATTTCTATGGTTAAAACCCAGTTAATATCCTTACTTTTAGTCTGATAATAGGTCAACAATTCATTCTAATATATGAACAACAAAAAATTGGTTTTACCTTTTACAACACAAATTTACTATGTTGACATGTTGTACAGTTCTAATACAGAAACAACACATAACGTGTGCCATCCTTTTACATAGATAACTCGTTTTCATAAACCACTAACATAAAAGTACTTACAAAATAAATGTATTAACTTCAATAAAATTTTAAATACTTCTTAAAAATGTAATATATTTATATAAATCTTACCATGTATTTAGGTAGTAAGTTTGGTTCTGACTTTTTACGAAGTGGCAGAACTCCAAGTGAAATACTACTTCCGCCACGAGTAAATAATGATTTCCATCTTGATGGTGAACGCCTTTTGTTAGTATTACTTCTTCTCGATGGTAAATCGATAACAGTATGATACTTTTCAGGTAAACAAGAAGGACCTCCACCTAAAATGTAAAAGATAAATATTATCTATAAATTATATTACATAAATTTATTTTAATTTCGACTAATTATAATTTTCTTACCAACTTCAATATAATTAGGATCATTTCTTTTTGCAAAAGTTAGAACACGATTTTGAGCTTCTTCGAGGGTTAAAAGTTTTGTTTGAGTAGATATTGCTAGAGATTTAGGTCTAGATTTTTTTGGGGTTCCTAAAAAGAATTAATTGGGATAAAATTTGTTTTTCAATTATTAACATGTAACTACCTTTGGTAGGCGGCAATTTTGCTCCAACACTAGGAATAGGGCTAAAAATATAGTCTGTATACCGAATTAAAAATTCAGTAACTACAGCTTGAATACCAACACCATGTAAAGCAGCAACACCACTACCATTTTCTAGTTGTTTACTTCTTAACAAGTTAGGTGCCCAAACAATTGCAACATTCCTTGCCGTCATGCCTGTTTGTTCACCCAGAGCAGCCACGTGAGATAAATGTTTCATCAAGTATTCCAAGGTTCTAATACAAGCAACACTTTTTATTATTAATAAAAGAATAAAGGAATTTCCATATTTATTTTATAAAACCTATTTTTTAAGGACATTTTTGTTGGTCCATAGAAATATCTATTTAAAATAAGTTTAACTGCAATTACCTAAAATGAGGTGGAGGTAACTTTTGAACTGTTTCTCGCATAAGCTGTAACCTGACTTCAGTAGTTTTCTCTGGTATTGATTGTACAGCATTCACAAATGAATCATAAAGTTGATAAGTACATAATGGATTTGGTAGTTCTCTAAAATATAATTTTAACAATGAGGCCACACTATGTATATCCTGTCTTATTGACTCATCTTCCCACAATGCTGGTACTCTATCTTCATCAAATGTTGACCTAAAAAATGAACAAAGTATATGTTATACAATGGATAAGAGTTAGTGTTGTTGTTAGTTACTGTATTAATTTTATGTAAAAGTGAGGAAATACAATGCATACTCTACATACTCTAAATTTATTAATGGAATATTTAACTTGTAAAATTTCAAGTATAGCCAAAAATTATTATTTCAAATTTATGAGTAGAAAAATTAAAATATAACTCAAAATAGCTTTATAATTTTAGGTTTTTAGCTATAGTGAAAATACCAAAATTATGTTGCATAAAAAAATACAATGTTAGTAATATGTCTGCTTTTAAAAGCTTGAAAGTATTTTAAACAAATTGTTCAATATTGATACAAACCTCAGTCTTTGAATATTTGATGTAACACCAGAAAGTCTATATATTCCATCAACTATTCCAAATTTTTCAATAAACTCAGCACAGCTAGTTAACACATCAGGTACTAAAATAAAAATGTCCACAATTAGTATAATCACTTTATTAAGATTATACAATATTTATGGTGATAATTAAAGTTGTTTGCTATGAAAATAGTGAGGAGGAATCACTGAAAAAAAATAGTTTTTCATATGGATATTTTGTCTTTACTCTTTCAGTTACTAAAATGATAAATAATATATTAATTAAATTCTATATAAATGTATTCAAACTGTCAAATAAATATAAAACATTTTAGATTCTGAGTGAAACGATGAATGTATTGATTTTACAATGATGTGTGTTTTTTTTTTTATTTTTTTTTTATTTTTATATTTATTTTTTTTGTGTCTGTGTACACGATAAGTAGTCGAAATAATGCTTCGATTTTCGACTTCAGTATCTTGTTCGATTGGAAAGTGAATATCGTTGGTGCATTGGGGAGGTCAAAATTTAAATTTCCCAGTAGTTTTCAAGAGCGCCGGGAAAAACAAAAGAAAAATTAAGGAAAAACGGGAATTTTTTCGCAAAATCGATTTTTCAGAAAATTGAATTTGGTTTTTGGTGTAACTTTAAAACAAATGACCGTAGGCACATGCAATTTTCACTGGTTGTTTATATTTGCATCTTCTATACACGATAACATTTTCAAAATATTTTGATTTATTTTGAACAGTTTAGGGACATTTTCATTTTTAGTTTTTTTTTAGTTTTTTTTCTAGAAATATCAATAAAATTTTATTTGTTGGTTGCGAAAGCTTGAAAATTTAATAGAAGGTTCCTAATATATTGTTTCAAAGGCAGATGAAAAATATTAAAAATCCTTAGTCACAATTTCTTTTTATAAGCATTTAAAGTTCAAAAATTGACAAAATATGGAAAAATCACGAAAATTAGCAAATTATTTTGAGTTAAGAATTCGTAAAAATTTTTCTTTTTAAATCTAAGATTTGAAAATCTTATACAAGATTACTCATAAGATTGTCTACCTTTATCAATAAAAAAATCTCTACAGGAAAGTCAAATTAAATTTTTATGAGCGTTTGAAATTCAAATTTTTACAACATTGGATATTCACTCGATTACTCATGTAGCGATTTCTTTATTTTGTTGCAATTCAAAAACGAACAACTGTAGATACATGAAAATTTCACTGAATGTTTAAATTAGCATTTTCTATACACCATACAATTTTGAAAATATTTTGACTCTTTTTGAGCTGTTTATGGACATTTACAGATTTCAATTTTTTTTAGTTTTTTTTTTCTATAAATATCAATAAAGTTTTATCTGTTGGGCCAAAAAGTGTAAAAATTTAATACAAGGCTCCTGATATATTGTTACAATATCAGTTGAAAAATATTAAAAATACATAGGCACAATTTTTTTTTATAAGCATTTTAACATCGAATTTTGACAGAATTTTTCAAAATCTCGAAAATTATTAATCATCGTAATTAATAAATTATAAAATGTTCAGTTTTTATAGCTAAGGATTGAAAATTTAAAACAAGATTCCACGTAAGTAGTTAATTCTCTTACCGAAAAATCTAAAAAATATACAATCACAGTTTATTTTTATAGTCATTTTATGTTCAAATTTGGACGAAATTACATATTAAAAAACCTAGTTATTTTGTTGTGATTATATAATATTATTCGTGGGTACCTACTTGAAACTTCTAAAGTGTACTATTATATATATATGATAGTATCAGGGTTTGTTGTTAGTGTATAACGTGTTATAAGTACCTAATGGATATTGTGATAATGTGATATGATTAATTTGGAATTTATTATAGGTCAATTTTTTTTAATACCATAGATATGTATATAATTTGTCTTAACCTAGACTGTCATACCGTCTTCGCTCAGAATCGTTTTTCTTATACAATGATATTGTATCATTGAATTCAAATTTAATAGCATCAATTATACAGTGACCCACTTGTAACCTACTGTACAGCAGAGCGACATCCACTTACCCACCTTTTTTAAAATAACTTCAATAACAAAGATTATATTGCAAAGTATAAATAAATGATAAATAAATATTGTTTACCATAATTTTAATAATTAACATTTTATAAGTTTTTTTCCTATTAAAAAGTATGGTCTCCCTATTATTATTTTCAATAAAATAATAAATTTAGAAAAAAAAACCCTTTTACATTAACAAAGTACATATAGTGTATAATTAAGAATTATACTAACAATCTCTTCCAGAATTTAGAAGATGTTCACCTAGGTCACAACCAAAGACTCTTTCTTTTAATATTCCAGACTGTTTTAATGTTCTTCGAGTTGGCCTTGATAATATAAAAGACCGAAAAAATGATATCAGTTTACCATGTTTTCTGAAAATATTGACAAATATTTTATCAGTCACAATGTAAATCTTATCAACTGTTTAAGTAATATATTTGTATAAATAAACACTTATTTAATTAAGTAATGTTAATTACAAAACGTTTATTATGACATCACAAAAATATAATTAGGGCACGGATTTACCTTAATACTGGTTTTGATGGTTCAGAAAGAGAAAGCATATGAGGGTTTATGTAAAGATTTCTCGGTACTTTGTCTGTTATAACAGCTACACAGCTAGATGGGAAAAACCCAACTAGAAAACCATGTTTGCCTCTCCACCAAACACTTTCTTCAGGCGATGGCATATCAATAACAGAAATGATATCACCAATCTATTAAAATAAGATAATAGTTAATAATATTTATATAAGAATCATAAATGTGTAACAACTAGTAATTACATCAAATGAAATTTCATCAGAAGCATGTGCAGTGTATTTTCTGACTGAATAAGCTGCGGCAACTGCAGGGGTATTTATCGCACAATGATCTCCATCAGCAACTAAAAGGTGATGGCCACGATTATCTAGTTCTAACCAGCTAAGAATAGGTCCACAGTTAATTAAACTTCCCACAGCTATTTGAGATAATCTTTTGCAATATTTACTAATCAAGTCTTTTAAATATTCCTAAAATGTGAAAATAAATAATAAAATATTATAATTCAATAAAAATGTCTTTATGATCATATTTCTTACATTAGGATTTTCACAATCCCTTGGTACAGGTTGAAGTTCTGGAAGTAGACTGAACTTTCTATCATAAACACATTTATGTAATTGATGATCAAGAGTTCTTGCATTTTCATATGATCGTCTTAAAACCCAGACTGTATTTTGTGATTCTACTTTAATAGTTAACCAACAATCGTTATCATTATCTACACTTCCAAATTTTTGTTCATCTTCTTCAATCAAATCAAACTAAAGAATATATTTATATTTAATAACAATAATTAAGAATATGTCATATATGTATGAGAAGTAGCATTTATAAACGGTTACTAGCTAAAAGTCCAGAAGATCTCAGACTTGTGTGATGAAGTAATTATTAATTTAAAAGGCTTCTGCGCTTAAATTTAAAGATGTCATTTTTACATTAAGCGATCTGTTTTTTAGTCAATTATTTTTAGTATATGTTTGATTTGGATACTATTCCAAATTGTTTTCCAGTTGAATTGTAAAATTATTTAAGTTAACTACACTTAAAATAGTAATCTCGTTTTTAAGTAATCACACATGACACCTTAACTACTTTATTATTCTTAAATGACTTATTGCATTGAAAATCATGAAATATGCACTCAAAAATACATATTTTTTTAAATAAAATAAGCGCAGAAATATCAACAAAATCAATTATACCCATGTAAATATATATTTACATAATTATATTTATATGCTCAATAACATTATGTACAGCTGTATAATATGTATGCAAATATTTAATAATTAGTAAAAACATGTTTATCAACTGATAAAAGTAATTAGAAAACAGACATGCAAAAATATGTAAATGCAATAAGTCCCTGGCCTAATTAAAATTAATATTATATACTATATAATATAGCCGGGTATTAAAATCGATTTAGTGACCAATGACTAATGTTTAAAATCCAAAGTTGTTTACCCTTATCTATTTTTATTATTCATTATTCAATAGTTTTAAATGACCATTTTGTTTTGTAATAATATTTAATAATTTGTATTCATCAGTGAATTTATAAATGGTTAAAAAACAAAATTTATTTATATTTTCTACTAAATCAAAAAATTAGACGATTTAATTTCATATCAAAAATAGTCACTTAAATAAGAATATTAATTAAGTGTAAACTATATTAAGTAAATTAATTTTATCAGTTTACTAACTTTTAGTGGTCCAAGTTCAACATGTTCATAATGAAAATGAGCACACTCTTCTAATTTTGGAAACCTAGACTTTCCATCATCAATTGATGTCACGGGTAAAGTGGCCATGCGCATACTTCCATTACTGACAACACTGCTTCCAGATGATCTTCCTTCAGAATTTCGACTCAACAAAGTATGATCAGGCATTTTGAGAGATGTCTGAAAATTGACCAATTATTTAAGTTTCTGTAACATCAAAATATAAGAATAATATATTATGGGTTCTTGTTTTCTTCTCCAGAAATAATTAAAATAAGAAAATATCCAATATAAAAATAAAAATATATTACAAATGTCATTACTTTTATAATAAAAATAATTCATTACCTACTCATTAGGCTGAAAAAAAGGCTAACGGCTTATATAAGGCTTTATATATTTAATCTCCTTTTGATGAAAAAAAAAGGAAACAATTCAAATTATGGATTTATAAACTTTTTTTATAAGTGCAAACTATCGGCAAACAATATAAGGTATTTATAAAATAATTTAATGTTTTACTTAACTTAGCTCTAGGTAAAACCAATGCATTGACAATTTACATATCAGATGACTTGATGAGTGTAGTCAGTGGCGTAAGCAGGGGGGGCTAACGGGCTAAAGCCCCCTCTTGCCCGTATTATTATTACTTTAAAAAATGTATTTATCAAATTTCAACTGTAGTAAGCAAGACGTAAATTTCATATATTATGTCTTACCAGAATATACTCATTTCTGAAAAAACATTATGTATTTGCATAAAAATTCTCCTAAAATTATCTATAGTTTTTCGGTAAAAGTACTTGTATGAAAGACCTTGTATTAAATTGTCTAGCCTTAGCTATACACATATAATATTTTATAAGTTTTGAATTACAAATTAACTTTGGTTTTGATGAAATTTGAACTTTAAATGCTTATAAAAAATAACCATGATGCCTATGTTAATACTTTAGCTATAATAAAAACGTACGTATTACATTGTTAAGCTTTTTGACCCGATAAATAATTTTTTAATGACATTTATAGAAAAAAATTTTTAATTCATCAAATACAATCCAAGTGAGGACAGTATAACCAAGCTGGTTACCAAACAATTTTAACAATTTTTCATTTTTTTTTTCCAATTATTTTAAAAAGCACTGAGCATTTTCAATTTCGACCATCTAGAAGTACCAACTAGATCCAATCTGCTTCCAAAAACATACATTGGGCATCGCAGTTTATGATCAGAGCTTTTTTTCTACCAGAAAAGTTGAGAAGTTACAAACATTTTAAAATACCTCAAATAAACGTCTGAAATTATTAGACTGGACAAAATAAAAATAAAATTGTAACTAATTTTCAAGCCCTCCCCCCCCATTGAAAAATCCTGGGTACGCCACTGAGTGTAGTTTTACTATTGTATATACATATATATCTGTAGTAGATAGCACACAATTTTGAGAACCATTGTTTAGATTATTTAGGCAGCCAATATGTGCAAAGTTATCTGATGATGATTAATACACCTTTAGAATAAAATGTCACCCAAGGAGCAATAAAAGTTCATAGTGTATCCCTTCTAATTATATGTATAGTTTTTAATCGTTATAAATATTTAACACTACCCTCAAAAACTTTTCTTTCAATTTTCAAAATAGTGATTGTGGTCTTAACATATTATGTACTAGTAGTACAAGTTTCTTGAATAACTCCCTCTGTAGATATTCATTAAACTAATAACCAATATACAAATATATTTTTAACAAAACAATTGTCAATTACAAAAGTAATTAATTTTTAGTATTTTTATAATACTGAAATCAATTGTGTTTAAATTATTATGTTTCTAAATAGGTAGTTTCCTATAACAATATTAAAGTCCTAAAAAAAACACAGGAGTAATAAAACATATAAAATATTCAAAAATAAATATTTTTATTATTATTTTCATGAAATTCTTACTTTTGAATAAGAAGAATACTGCAACGTTCCCATTTTAGATTATTTATCTTGACAATAAATTACTAGAGTACATATTATAATGATTGATTCTGTAATGTTTTATAGAAAACATCCTGTACAAATGATTTTTGTTTTGCATTAGTGGTAAAATGAATGCATCCATTTATTCCTTAAGACAAATATAAATTATAAAAATAAAATAAAACAAAATTAGGTATAGATTAATACTAAACAAAATGTTCATAATTTTGTAAATAAAATCTGTTCCAATGTTATCTGCAACACAAGTCTACTATAGGGTTATCATCCGTCCCAATTTTTCCAGAATACTACTAAGTATCTTAAGCCATGGTCAAAATACGGGTTATTTAAAATTTGTCCCATGTAATTATTTGTGTAATGTGTACAACTAAAATTATACATTTCTTAAAACAAAATATGTTATCATCATAATCGATTAGCACAAATAAATAAATTTTTATACATAAGTGAGATGCGGGTTAATAAGGGCTGGTTGGTTACTAGGAAGTGTCAAACTATATTTCTATTTATTCTTATTCATTCTACAAAAAAACAAGTTATTATTGTCAGTGATATGATTTTTTTTCAGTGGGAGAAGTCATTCCAGTGTCATGGAGTATAATTTTAAATAAATATCAACCCTAGTCTACTAGTAACAATCCTCAAAATGTAAACTATACATAATTTATTAATAGTTCTGATGAAGGTGTTTTTTACTAAAATACAAATACATTTTTTTGGGGTAAACATTGTTAACAGGTTATCCATTAACAATACTAATGTATTTTACCTAATATTAAAAATTGTTTGTTTAGTAAAAAATAATATAAATAATATATTATTTTTACAACATTAAAAGTGCTTGTTAAATTAATTTAAAAACACACCTACACGTAATACGGATACACACAAATAATTTAAAAAGCTAGATCACTTTCTATAAAATACAATTAGTACCTTTACCTATCATACCAAAAATATTAATTATTTTATAAATGTAATTTAATGGCCCAAGTATAAAATGTTAGAAAGTATTAGAGCTACACAGAAATGTAAATTAAGATATTGATTAATTTTATTTATTATCTTATACATACCCATAAGTATATGGATAAATATATCAAGATATAAATGTTTTTAAACTATAATTAAAAGCCAATAGTTTTTAGTTTAAATGAATATTAAAAAAAAATTATTTACAGTAAAATAAAACTACTTGATTGTGCTTATGAAAAATCAAAATTAAAAATGAAGGTATGCACCAGGCTAATATATTAGTGTTTATTTGATGACACAACTAGATGCATGACACATGCCTACATAAGTTGAACATCTTCAACTTTTTATATTCAATTAATACACACAAACTGTATACCTTGCTGACATTAATTAATCCAGTAATTTATTAAAACATTCTAAATTCAATAGTTATTATCAGTGACTTAGTTATTAGATTCTCTTTTCCACAAATTTTAAAGATAATTCTTTTTTATCATTTAGCCAGTCCACTAGCTTAATGTTAAAATATTTAAAAATGTTTAATTATTACTATTTATTTGATAATAAATACTAAATGGAAGCAAATGCCAATTTAAATTAAGTAAAATTCTAATCTATCCTCCAATTATAGTATTTAAGTGTATACAACTATTATACCTAAATTTTGACAAAGACGGTGTTTGCAGATCCAATTGGAATGGACTCAGACGAATCATATGTTTTTATAAACATGCAAATTGTATTAAATGAATACATTTCATAAAAAAGCACCAATAAGTAAAGGCTTTACTGTAACATTAAACTAAAAGAACACTAAAATAAAAATTCAAAAAATTAAAACAAAAGTTATCCTGCCCTAATCAGATTAGCCAAACTTTAATTCCAAAGAAGCTTCATCGTTTGTAGAATCTCTTTGGGAAAATGTTAATAAAATATAATAACTGGTTTAACGGGAATACGGGATGCACATTTCTCAAAAATAAAGTTGATCTACTTTTATTTGCACTATATTTTTGTAAAATATGATATAGTTATTCAGTTAATATAATATTAAGTATTATTCACGAACTAAGATACATCTTAGTCCGTGGTTGTAGTTAATAATTATTTCTGATAACGTCCTATTATAACCATTTATAACTTAATAAGTTAAAATAGGACGTTAATATAATATTATCTTCTATAATTTACAGTGTTATTTTATTATTATTATTATAGATTCAATTTTTAAATTTTAAAACTTATTATTTATTTTGTTATGGTTAAACCACAGAATAACTATTACAATCGACAGTTGTAGTTATACATTCCAACGTGGTTAACTCGAAATCGTCGATCTACCTCGAAGTTTTTCCCCGGTCCCTAGAATTTCCTGTAGGTAATAATTGTACCATCCTTGTATAACTCGAACTTTCTGACCAGTCCCTTCAACCGAATTAACTTCGACTGTAATATAGCATTTCAATCGCAAAATAAATTGAGATAACACATTTACGCGGCGTCGTGGATAGGCCACCTAATTAATAGATAATAGTATTATTCATAATATTATAGACTTATAAAGGACTTTAATCTTTATATATGTCTCTATTATTTTATTATACTTTATTGTATATTTATAAGTAAATTCTTCAATTGTCGTAGGATAGCCTTTTTAATAAAGCAACTATTACAGTATACCTAATTGGGTATACTAATTAACAGTATACCTTAGTCCTTAAGCACGATTAAAGATATAGGTACTTATAGATACTTTAAGATATATTTTTAATCGTGTATTCGTGTCCTTAAGTTATGAAAAATATTAAATAACCCCTTTAAAGGATTAGTCAGAATTTTTTTTTTTTTTTAGATACTGGCTACCCAACACTTCAACTTTTTACAAACAAAACCAAACATTTGCTTACGTACCTATCTTCAAAACTTTTAATCGTAATTTTCTTTTATTTTAAAGCTATTTAATTTTGTATCAAATAACATACACTGTCAAACGAGAAATGTAGAAATTATTATTAGCTATTTAATTTAAAAAAGTAAAAATAATTAGCAATTTTGAAAAGAAATCGTGTAGGTTTAACTCAAAATAATGTTATATTTACTAGTTTTATTTTAATTTTAATATTCTACATAATAAGACATAGAATATTTTCATAATTTATTTCAGAGTGATACGCTGATACCACTGCTAAATGTGAGACGTGTACACGACTTTCGTGATTGTAATTATTGTCAATTCTTCTTCTTCTTTGTAGTTATCGGCCTTCAAGATCAAGACCATAGCAGAGACAAACATATGCTATGCATAGGCGCAATTTGGACAACTGATTTGGGGGGGGGGCTAATTGATTTTGCTTAAAAATTCACGTTTTTCCTTAATTTTTCCATGGGCTTTGAAAACTATTGGAATTTTAAATTTTGGACTTCTCACGTCTGGATGAACCAACCCAACTAGATTCAATTTCCAATCAATCGAAATACTGTGGAAGAAAATTGTAGCAGTTGTACTGCCCCAAATAAGGTGATGACAGCCGACACACAAAAAAAAAAATTTAAAAAACACATCATCTATACATCCTCTCAGAATCTAAAAAAAAATTACACCTTTCTATTTTAGAATTTTTAATACAAATTTATTTTATTAGTGGCTTAGATGACAGGGGGTGCCTGAGCACACATAGCCCCCCTTAATTCAAGCCTGTCATTGTTAGTTGCCCTCATAGGGCACAATCTTAAATTGATATGTATATCATAAAATGGGAATGGGTTCACAGGTTCTAGACCACGGTTATCTACTCAGGTTGCGAAACGGCCTATCTAACTCCACTGTAATAACCAGCCAAGCGGCGTGATTGTGAACTACCAGCGCTAGTAGCTCTTGGCCCTCTAGTATCATAGTTTTCTAATAAAACATACATATGACGAGTGATTATTAATTAATTCAAGTTTTAAATTGTGCTTATTTTATATACAAGTCACAACTTATAAATATTGTAGAACTTAAGATATAAATATGGTGAAGTGTTGTGTTGTCTTTTGTACATCGGGGTACAAAAACAACAAAGAAAATGTGTCGAAATTTGCAGCTCCTCGCGATCCGGAATTACGCAAAAAATGGGCCAAAGCAATTCCCAGACAAAATTTTGTTTTAACTGATTCCACATATGTATGTGAAAAACATTTTAACGAATCAGATATAATACGGTATTGGCAGTCTGGTAGTGATCCTACAACAATTGTTAAGGTAAACAAATAAATAAATATATATAAATAATAACAATATTAGGTACATTTAGTTTTAGGTATACCTACTAGAGAAGTCTAGGACTTTTATACAACTACCTACATAAACATTAAACAATAAGTAGAACTTAGATATTAGGTATTTACTTTGATAATAATCTAGTATGTACCTACAAGGTGTATTTCAATGAAATTAATTCATTATAATTAATGACATTGTTAGTTGACACTAGTTTTTAATTTAATAGGAACATTATACCATACCTAGTACCTTAACAAACTACATATCTAAATCTGAAAACTATATTGTTTAGTTGAGTATATTATTTTCTTGAAGAAGTAATAATCATTTTAATTTTAGATTCCGTATAAAATACCTAAGTTGGTAAAAAATGCAGTTCCTTCAATATTCCCTGGACCAAAATATCTATCAAAAGAAATAAAAAAAAGAAAACCTCCTACTGTACGCCAGAATGCTTCTAATAGTGAGAAAAAACTAAAAATTCAAAATAATACTGAAGACTGTCAACAGCTGAATTGTGATTTAAATGAAAGTACATCACATATTTCAACTAATAATTTATATGATCAAATCCATTCTTTAGCTACAAGTGGTACTCTAACATCTTATATTCCTTGGCCTGAGACTTCAGGAATTTGCAAAGGATTTAATGCTGAAACAAGTCATTGTTTTTCTTCATTTTGTTCAGGAGTTTCCTTTTCAATTATTGAAAAATGTGTAAGTGTGAAAATTGACGGTACAATAACATTTGGTGTGTTTGGAAAAAAAATTGAAGAACAAAAACTTAACATCATTCCAGCAAAAAATGTTGAAGAATTTGTAAAAAATCTACAAGATTTTGAAAAAATCAATGTATGTCACGGTGGGCCACTT
Organism: Macrosiphum euphorbiae; assembly: GCA_949089665.1. Lineage (NCBI taxonomy): Eukaryota > Metazoa > Arthropoda > Insecta > Hemiptera > Aphididae > Macrosiphum > Macrosiphum euphorbiae. Next base: position 73,262,035 of record CARXXK010000001.1, on the reverse strand, counting down.
GTAGAAAATTTTCAAAAACATTCCACAGCATTATGTGTTGCTGATTGTACTGGAAGGCTACGACACATTGATTGCTGCCTCATAATTGAAAAAAATTTAAAATATTGTATTAAATGTCAAAAACTATGTAAATCATTAGCAATGTGGAAAAAAAGAAAAGAAAATGGTGCACAAGAACGCATATTTTTATGTCCTACCAAAAGACAACGCTTAAATAAATTGCAAAGAGACAAAATATGCTTAAAAAAAAAAGTTTTAAGGGCTAATAAAAAGCTTGAAAATTTAAGATTAGAATTACATGAAGTTAAAAATGGTATGGCAAAATATTCTGATAAATTGATTGAAAAAGAACTAACAAAAATAGAAGGGATGAATGAATCTCAAAAAACTCTTATCAGAGAGTGTTTTGCAGCTAGTAAAATAAAAAATAGCAGAAATCGAAGATATAGCGAAAACTGGTTATTGTTATGCCTTTTATTTAGTATTCGTTCCCCTGGTGCTTATAAATATTTGAGAGAGAGTCAATTGTTACCTTTACCCCATATGAAAACAGTACGTCAATTACTTTCCTCTTTAAAAACCACATGTGGTTTTGATAGTGAATTTTTAACTCTTTTGGGAAAGAAAGTACAGCATATGTCTTCTGTAGAAAAACACGGCGTTCTTATATTTGATGAAGTTAATTTACGCCAATCTTTACAAGTAAATACATCTAATTTATCGTACATTGGACTCGAAGATTATGGTGATGCAGATATATCAAAAAGTCATAAAGAATATGCAAATCACGCGCTTGTATTTATGTGGCAATCATTGGCCTCAAATTTCTCTCAAACTGTAGGAGTATTTGCTACTAAAGGCGAAGTAAAAGGTAAAAATAAAATAATTTAATAATCATTTTGTATTTTTAATTTTTTTGAAATATTTTAAGGTACTACTTTGGCTCAACTAGTCTTGAAAGCAATAACATTATTAGAAAAAAATGGCATTTTAGTTGATGGTATTATATGTGATGGAGCCACTACTAATAAAAAAATGTGGAAAGAACTAGGAGTTAATGGAACTCAAGATAAATTAAAACATTATTTTGAGCATCCATTGGACGAAAATCGAAAGATTTATGCATTTTCAGATTTTGTACATGTTTTTAAATGTGTGCGTAATCGTCTTTACAACAATACATCTTTAAGAGTAAGGATTTAAATTTTTTTTTGTGTGTATATTATTTATTAATCGTGTGTATGAAATGTTTGGTTATAGCTTCATCATGACAGTGACAGTGTATCATGGAGTTATTTTAAAGAAGTATACAAAAATGATATTCTACATCCTGCAAATTTGAGATTGATACCAAGGATAACACCCCAACATCTTCAACTCTCCTCTATGTCAAAAATGAGAGTACGCCTTTGTACACAAGTGAGATATGTTTTATTAATTTTTTTTCAGGTTAATACAACTACATCTAAACTGTGGTTTGCAGACCACATATTTTAAGTTTTTTTATTAAGGGACTTATTATTTCATACTAAACTTGAATTTCATTTGTTAAATACTTTAATTAATAATGATTGTTATTATTTTTTTCTAATGTAAAATACAGTAATTTTGTACTTAATCAGGTTTTCAGTATGAGTATGGCACAGGCATTAAGATTTTATATGAAAAAAGGTTGTTTGATGCTTAAAGGAGCTTCAGAAACTGCAAACTTTGTAGAATATTGGAATAATTTATTTGACAATTTTAACAGAATTCTACCTTGGCAAGGACTTAGGATTGGTGATGAAGGATTTGAAGTAGATACAAAATTGTTAAAATATTATTTTTATTGTTAATCCGGATTTATTGTTTATATTTTAGAAGTTCTATGATGCCATTAATTACTTAAATTCTTGGGAAAATGAAGTAATTGCTCATCACATAACACCAGAAGAGTTTTTAACACCTCAAACTGCACAGAGTCTCCGAGTAACATTACATTCTACAATAGACCTTTCGATGTATTTATTGGAAAAATGTGGTTTCGAATATGTTCTTACGGGGAAAATGTGCCAGGATCCGTTAGAAGTAAGGTAACTCCTGTTTAATTCTACAATTTATTTAATTTTTGTTTTTTTTTTTTAGAAATTTTTTGGTATTATTAGACAGGCGGCTGGTCCAAACGATCATCCCACTACACCCACCTTCTTACATTTGTACAAAATTCTTTCTGTATATTCGGTGCTAAAACCACCAAAGTATGGAAATTGTACAGTTGTAAATTCTGATTCACAAAAAATATCTTTAGCAGACATTCGAGATATATTTCATGAAAAGCCCTCAGAAAGATGGGAAAAAATTGAAAAATTAAAAACAAAACTAGATAGTCTTGTGGAAAACAATGAATGGGAAGCATGTGATGTTCTTCCTATTATTGATTCAGATGGTGAATCTAGTGTACAGGATTGCATAGTTTATTATGTTTGTGGGTATGTAACCAAGAAAATACTTAAACACAAAAAATGTAGCAAATGCATTGCGTTTTTAAATAACGGTGTTGTTACACACTCTGCAGGAGAACTCGTTGTTGCCAAATCTAGAGGTTTATTAGTTCATCCTAATGGATATTTGTTTGATTTTTTGAAATCTGTTGAACATTCTTTTGCTAAATATTGTGGCGATTTAGATGTATTTGAGAAAGTTATAAGTGACATAACGAAGAATATTAATTTTAAATTCTCATGTAGCATACACTTAGTAGAAGTTACTACCGAACTAATTGTATATTATGTTCAAATGAGAATGAGACAGTATAGCTACCAAGAAAATCTCAAGTGTAAAAAGTTATCCAGGGAAAAGAAAAAACAGTCTAAATTATGTAATACATAATATTTTATTTCAAATAAACATTTAAAACAGGGTTTTTATTGCTTTTGCTGTTTGCTTGATGCTTTTATAGCTATAATATTATTATTCATTTCAATGAATTATTGATATTTTGTTACAGGTTAAAGGAATTTCTGTTGGATACCCAAAGAATCTAACACTTATTTTATATTTATTGTTATATCTCAATAAGCTTTTAGCACCTACATCCTACATACAGGGTGTAACAGGAAAACCTGACAAATAAAATAACTTTTGTTATACTCAATATTTTTTTTGTAATAATGTATAATTAATTGACTATTATTATATAATATAGCATTTTTTTTTTTTTTTTTTTTTTTTAAAACTGAAAAATATAAATGTTAAATCTGATGTAGGTACAATTTTTTTGAAAAAATCAAAATATCCAATTTGTAAATCAGGTATAATTAATCAATTTGTATATAATGATTAGTATATAACTGAAAAAAATAAATGTTAAATCTGATGTACAATTTTTTTGAAAAAATCAAAATATCCAATTTGTAAATCAGGTATAATTAGACAATTTGTATATAAGGATTAGTATATACTTTTTAAAAATATTTTATAAGAATTTTGAGTAAGTACATGTTAAAATCTAATTTATCACTTAAAATGTATTTACTTTTAAAATTAATGAGTTACTTAATAATTAAAAATATTGATTAGAACAAAAGTTACCTATTTAATTGTCAGGTCTTTCTGTTCCACCTTGTATAATATTATACAAGATTTTAAAATTTTTATGATGGTTTTATTCATTTATGGTTCTAAATTAGTTTTATATAAACTATAAAGACAATTGGTTCAAGTTTGGTTTGATCAATAAAACTGTAATAAAAAAAAAATGTTTTCGTATTTTAAGAAATTACAATTGTATTAGTTTTTATTCAAATTAATTTTTGGGTACCTACTCAATACCTAAAATACCTATATAATTAATTATATTACTGAAAACCACTCTACCAAAAGGTAAGTATATAGTTCAAGTTCAATAGACACTAAAATAAATTTATGAAAATCAACTTACAAGTAACAAGTTACAGTAAGTAATAAAAATATAAATTATAATGACGTTGATCAATATTTTACGTATATTGTACGTGGTAAAATTCGTGATCGGTGCTCAGTAGACGGGCCAAGTACTACTAGCGCTATAGTTCACCAATACACCGTTTTGAGACGCGTTATCACGCCTCGTTTCGCAACCTGAGTAGATAACCGTGTTCTAGACAATTTAACAAATCACTAAAGTATTCAGCCCATTTTTTTGCTATTGTCAATTGGCAATAATTACTGGACAATGAGTATAGATGAGAGGCATGCTCCAACAGTCCAACCACAGTAATTGACCCAGAGATAATGTGCATAGTGCATTGTGCATAATAGAATACAATTAATTAAACATTTTTTGCAAAAATATTTATTTATATTTTTATAAGTATTACACAAAACAATAAATTGATAAATATTATAAATATTGTATTATTAGGTCTTCTCTTGTGAAAAACTTAAACTTTGTTTATTGAATTCTAAAGACATAACTCCAAGATTACCACTATATCGATTTTTGGAAACCTGAAATTTTTTTTTATTATTTACGTAAATTATATTATAAACTCTTAACTGAAACAGTAATATTGTTATACCTGTAAATATTTTTTAATTTGTAAAGATTCCATTATTTTATTTTGTATTATAAGAATATTATCAGCTTCTTGAGTAGCTTTAGCTGTACCAAAAATAGAATTGATGGACAGCTGTTCAACATCTTTTTCTTTCCTAGGATGCATTACTAATGTCACATGACAGTTTGAATATGTAGCAAACCTCCTAAACTCTGCTATAATTGAATCTTGTTGCCAAAATCGTTCTGAACCCATATCATACTTGGCACCAATGCCCATCATAAACTGTACATTATCAATGATTACATGACCAATATCATAAACATAAACAGCATTGACAACAGCCTAATAATAACAAAGTGTTAGTTTAAATGTATAATAATATGCTTATATACATTGTAATAAACTAGGACATTTTTAAACAAATTTATAATGTTAAAAAGTTTTGAAAAATACATAATATGACAAAAAGTTAAATAAATTATGATACCTACCTACTTCATGTACATTAGTATATTACTAATTAGCGTTTAAGCCAATTATACTATTATATCATAAATTAGTTTAAATATTGATATTTTAAATGTACGAATGTACCTATTTAGTCTTCTAATTTCTTTATCTAAATTACTCTTGCATATTTTATCAAAAAGTTGTATATTTATTTGGTATAATATTCAATACTTAAATCAATAAACAGAAAAATAAGCTTTGATTCGTATAAATTGACTTAATAAATTAAACTTACGTCCATCACCATGTTTAGTGGTTGGGGGCCATGAAAAGTCAAAAAGTACAGTGGAAGCTTTTCAAATTGATCTGCTAAGTTGTCAAATAAGTCTAAATTAAGATGCACAGGTTCCTTAGCAAATTGTTGAAGCATGATTTTTGCTAAACGTTGATTACGTATTTCAAAACTTCCCCATAATGTTGGCAACTATACATACACAATACATAAAGAATAACATTTATATTATTTTAAAAATATGCTGTATGTGTTTAGGTTAGAAATTGAATTTTATAAAAGAGTCAAGAGATACAATAAATTAATAATTATCATCCAACACGTTTTCATTTTAAGTAAGTACCTATGGATGAAAGGTACTTCCGAGTCATCCAATGAGTCTAGTTTTGTTTACCTTCAAGTCATAATAAATTATGTTAAAATTTAATTCATTAAATTTAAACTATACTGTTTCCAATAAATAAATACTTTTTAAATCATAAACCTTAAATTTAAATTAAAACTCCATGCAGACCATAAGTAATGCTAAATATAAAGTTAAAAGAAAAACTGGAGGAAAATATACAAGAAACTATCGTTGGACAACTTGTGCATTACTTCTGGATATACAAGTGTATATCTAAAAACTATCTAAAGTTCTTATCACAATTTTATTATATTATAATATCTACTATAAACAAAAATATATTTAAAAAAAATGTATAATTAAATAAAGTTTTTCAGTATCTAATTGAGACTATTTGAATTACTTACACCTTGTTCAGCTAAATCTAACGAATATTCACTTATAAAAGTTGTTTTTCCTGATCCCGTTGGTCCAGTTAATAAAGTAAGTTCTCCACGACGATGGCCTCCAATAATTTTATTTAATGCCGGAAATTTTGTCCATTTCATTCCAAGGGTCTAAACAAAGTTCTTTAATTTTTTAACTGTTAATTATTACTATTCATTGGTGTTGTAAAAAATACTTTTTAAAAGTATTTAAGTAATTACTCAAATATTCTTAAAATAAAGTATTTAAAATAGGTACCACCCAAACACTATGAAGTGCTTGAAATCATCTTCAAATACAAAAAAAAATTCTTTTTACTTTTTAGTTCTGAAATAATTTGTTAATTTGTTATATTCAAAAATTTGTTCAGAGCATTTTAAAAACATGATTCGTTCAATAACCAAAATTCTGATCAGTCTTGTTAGTTGCACCACATCAATGAAATTTTCTCTACAGTTATATATTAATTTAAAGCTATATGTATTTGGATATCCATATCTCATCCCGTCATCGATCGTCGTCGACGATAAATGATAATGATAATTATTGATAACAATTTTCTTGGTAAATAGGTAAAAGGTACTAATAATTAGTAATAATATTTTCGTATAGTTAAATAATTATAAAGTATAAACTATAAAGTATAATAGCCGTTAAACAGAAGCTTTTTACATATATATTTTGTTATTGACTTAAGCTAATAGTGATACCGACTACAGATGTATCTTTTCAATCTTTGTCGACAATAAACTGTCTCCTGTAGAACAAAAACATTTAATCGACAAAAACCGATACCAAATTGTCTGTAAGGCATAAATGATAAATGTATAATATTATATTGTTATAATGTTAAAGCAAAACCACGACGGCATGACATTTTTATTTAACAAGAATAATTATAAGTAGAAACAAATTAAGAATTAAAAGAAGAAAATACTATTCAATAAAATAGTATTCAATATTAAAAAAGTATTTAAAAAAGTATTCAATACGGAAAAAAGTATTTGAATACTTTTACTCAAATACTTTACAACACTGCTATAGTGCTATTCATATTTTTATTTATGCTTTACCTTATCATGATTTTGTAACTCTGCATAAACTTCATTACGTATTGTTGAGAATTGAATAATACTAGGATGAACCATTTTATCAGCAGTTTTAAGTATTTTGTCAATATTTAAACCAAGTTTAAATGCTAAATAAGGGGATGGTTGATCATCAGTAGGTCTTATAAAATAACATCTATTTTCTATTAATTTCTTAGCGAACGTTCTTGCCGAGTTCCATGCAATTTGATCATTTCCAAACCATAAGATTAATCTGTTGAAATACTCCAATGATGGCAGTAATTCTTGTGGTAATTTCCGCACACCTTACAAATATAAAATTATTAAAACAAATTAGTTTTAAGAATATCATTGTTTTTTAAAATTGCTTTTCAGTATACAAATATAATTAAAATGTACTTGTAAAAGTATAATCCGAACATATTAAACTATTAGGAAATTGAATTTTAGTGATTGTAAATTGATCCATCAACACAGTGGCGCCAAACCCTATAACTAGGTGTAGCGGTCGCTACACCTTGAAATAAGGGGTGGGTGGGTATAACATAAAATAATCAACTTGAAATATGTTCATTATTAATCACAGATTACACTGGTTCTTCCTTAATATTTAATAATATTATCAATAAAAATATGATAAAATGTATAAAATAATATAATTTTGAGTTTGTGAACATTTGTAAGCACCTGAAAAATATGTCTTGGGCGCCACTGCATCAACATTTATTTAGATACTTTGCATCAAATAGTTTAAATATAACATTTTTATGGATTGGATTGGAATAATTATAATTAGTTATAAAAATAAACCAATTTATAACATAAAATACAATCAAATAAACATTGTTGAATAATTTTAAAATAAGTTCTATTTAATTAAGCAATGTTAAAACAACACTGATCTTAGTTCATAAGTATATTATACTTGGTAAGACATTCATTACCTAATTGACATAATGTAGAATAATATAAATACCATGAGGTAAGCAAATGATATGATGAGACGATTGATGGCCGACTAATACTAATAAATGTTTAAAGTCATCAACAATAATTGCACTTTGACTATGATTTGAAGTCAATGGAGGAACTTGAGCAATTCCCCAGCAACAATCATCTGGTACAGTTTTTTGATTAAGACTATTTTCCAATTTAATTTCTTTGTATCCAACAACTGTTTTATTATTAAGCATCATAGTCAAGTACAAGGAACTATTTTCTGAATTAACGTATAAACCTGGAATACGATCAAGGTCTTGTATTTTTAATTCCTGTAAAATACACACAATCATTCTTATAATGTTTTAAACACAAATAATGATAAAAATTACAAAAGAGCTAATTTATTGTAGCTTTAAAGTGTACTAGTGTACATATATACGATATACCTAAATACTTAATGGAAATAATTAATTGAACTTCTAAAATATCAATTTAAATTAACCCCATCATAATATATGATATATTGTCACAAGAATATTTTTAATTTTATTTATTTTGACTTAAGGTAACTCACCAAATACTTAAATTCCCAATAAATATTAATCTTTAATACATTTATCTTACTCAAAAATTAGAAATAATGAATGAAAAGGACCAAAAAAACTGAGCTATAAAATAAATAGGTAGTAATAAAGATAATAATAATATAAATAACACTCATAAAGAATTGTGTTATTTCATTATATGTCAATTTAATAAGGGTAATTATATTTATTTTGACATTTTAAATTAGGCCAATAAAAATTAATCATATATTCATAATTATTATGACAAGTATAACTTTGTGAATCAACAATTTAAATTACTATCTATTTATAAATCATAATTGATTGATTAGTTTTGAGTTACAACATTCTGATTTTTCTGTAACCCACATATCAAAATAGATCAAAGAATTATTTATAAACTTAAGTAATAACTTATAAATCCACTGTTAATAAATTGAAAGGTAATTTTGATATTAGAAAAAAATCAACAAATTAACAAACTGCAATGGTCTTTCATAGATATATCATGATTCATGTTATATATTGAATACTGAATTACCTTGAGGATTTCCTACAGAACTTAATCTTATTTAAAATTGAAATATTATCATTTAAAATATTAGTTATTAAAGTTTGAATTCATGTTATATATGTATTAAGTACTAAAATAGTGTATAACTATTACCTCCATATTAAGAGATTTTAAAATACTCTTTTTACTACTAGTTTTTAATGATTTGAAATGCATTAAATTATCAGCCTTATTCTTAAAATCTTTACCAGCTTCAAAAACCTTAGGAGTGGGTACACAAATTCTTTCATTATTCTTATTTACATGGGACTTAAATATTGACCAATCACCATATCTCAAACAATGTGAACAAATAAACCAACCTAAAACATTTAAATATTATATTAATAAGTATAAATATTATATTCAATAAGTACAACTATGTTAACATTTATTTGTTTAAAATTTGTTATAAAACTATTTACCAGTAATTTTATTAATGTATAAAGATGTGTTATTACAAAAACCACATCTCACCAATAAGCAAGTAAATTGATTTTTGTACGGTACTTTAAAACTGTCTAGTAATTTTGAAACGAAAAAATCTCCTGACGTCGTTCTTTCATGGTCGATCGAACTAATTTTAGACATTTGATTTTTGATTTTAAAATTTGAATTTTGTTTGAATAATTTCCCATGAGAAAAAATTTTTGAATAATTCATAATTGAATGGTATATTTTCATAATTGTAATTATTTTTAGAAAGAAAAAAACATGAAATATGTTTTTTAAATGCTAAATGCGAATCTAGTATTTAAATTAATTTATAACATAGTAATTACAAGTTACAACTTTGAACAGTTTGAACTAAAATAAAGATGAACATTTAAATTTAATATTTAGAATTTAAATTTTAAATAACTATTAACAATAATGATAAATTGATAAAAACCACGATTTAAGATAGTAATATATCTTAAATCGTGATAAAAACATAAAATGTTTCATGAAATATTCGAATAAATAGGTATGATTACAAAAATCAAGTTTTCGTCCGGTTTGCGCATTTCCCCACTATTCTACTCACAAAACTATTGCTCGTGGCATGACCACGATTAAAGATATTATACAGCTTGCACATCGCCCTAATAGACGCCCTATAATAATTAATAAACGGCTTTCAGATTGATTTACAAAGTGACTACATAAAACAGCTGTTAATAATTAACTAGTGGCGCTTGATGTCAACCACGAATAATTGGTAGTCATTTCGTATTTTACCTTATCAGTAGTCGATGTGCAGCCTGTATACTGTTCTATGATGTTAGCTTTAATCGTGAGCATATTTATTATTTATAAATAATTATCTATGATTAGTCATGGCTCGTAGTTCTCTTCTCCGCATTTTATTGGTCGGCAATATCAATAGAATTTTTTTCTATGATAGAAATTTAGAATCATGAAGACTTGAATAAGGAGACCAAACACCGTTTCATTCAAACGTCCCGAAATGCGTCTCACGATTAAACAGCCACGGGCTGCGCTGCGTACGCTAGGGTAGTAGGGTTGCTAGTGTTGCTACTTTAACCCGGCTTGTATAAATATTAGGTATTCATGTTTTTTGGAAAATATTTTCTTTGTTTTGAACCATGAGTCAAATTGTATAGCTTGCACGATTACGCATTTATACATGTGCATAAGTGTATATTTTATAAATATGTTATTCTTAACATGACAAAAAAGATTTTGTCATGATTCTTAAGAAGCAAATTAGAGTAGAACGATACGTCGATACATATATCGGTATAAAACGATCATTCAAGAAAATACAATATAATATGTGTGGTGTATCCATAGATAATATAAAATTATCTATAATATATTATCTATAGACGTGTATCCCATAGTATCGGGCTCATACTTGCTGTGAACAAATAAATAAAAATGAAAAGTCAAATTGTATAAAACATAGATAATAGAAGATTCTTCTATTATCTTCTATGGTAAAAAATAACGATGTTAACGGATTGTATAATTTTATTATTATAATTTAAATAAAAGTATTTTTGAAATGTAGTATATTATAGTATTGTACACATAATATGCACATCTTCTCTACATCGTGGTCAATAACTTTCAGCATATTTAATATGTAGCCATGTAGGTATCAAAGTGTTGGTAACACCATAATGTTCAGAACTATATATTACTATGGTAGCCTGGTTAGTGGTTAGTTCAGTCTAGAGAGTCTATACAGAGTGATTCAAAATGTATGTTACAATAATATACTATATTACTATATTACTAAACCTATTATTGTAACATACATTTTGAATCACTCCATATAAATTATGTATTCTTAAATAGGCTCTATAGTTCGGTCTGTCTTCACACTATCAATGTCCACCAATCAACACAACGGATCTAAACTGCAGTTTAGACATAGAGTATACTCTATGAGTTTAGATAATACAAAACAATACAATATTTATTATCTATTTATTATCTATGCTCTGCAGCACCGTTGGCCGTACGTTGCCTGTAATCAGTAATCACTAATCAGTAAGTTGTATTCCAAATGTATGCAGGTACATTAAATTATCAGTGTAAGTTATTGAACGATTTATTCTACACAGAAAAACCAAATTGTATTTTATAGTTTATTTTGTTTATACTATTATACTGTAGTTGAGTGTTGAGTTTAACTATTCGAGTACTGTGTAAGGTTCGAATGTTGTGTTAAACTAGATCATTCAATATCTTACGCTACACTATTTTTAATTAAATTATATTTTGAATTACTTGCTGTAATGACCATTAATGAAGATTTATTAAAATCTAAATTAACAGTTGCACTTGACGCATCATATGTGGTAAGTTCAATATAATACACTATTTAGTATTAAGGCGGTTTATTTTATTTATTCCCGTGTACAGTTTTACTCGGCAGTTAATCATTTTTAAACAATATTTTTAATAAATCTACCTATGTCTTATAATTTGTACACTTTACTATAATAATCTTTCCTTAATTATTTCATACTTAGAATTGATTAAAAATGGTTGAAGCTATAACTTATTTGAAAAAAAACAAATACTGGTTTTAGAATATATTTTGTTTATAGTTTATCAGTTTCCATAGGCGTGCGCAGATTTTCGATTTCGGGGGTGCATACTAAAAATTAGGGCCCACAATAATTTTGAAAAAAATTATAAGTACAGACAAATGTTTTAAAGATATCAAATGCACTAAAAATATTTATTTTATTTTATTATTCATTCTAATTTAAATATTACATAACAATATATACCTAGATATACTGTAATCTTATAATGATAATCGACGTTTAAAAGGAGCAACATTTTTGAATTCGTCAATAATTTCATTAATTTAATTTACAATTAATTAATAATTAGGGCCCTTTTCGTTTCTGGTGAATGGTCCGGGGGTGCCCAGGCACTCCCGGCACCCCCTGTGCGCACGCCTATGTCAGTTTCTCTATGTTATTTTAACTATTATTAACAAACGGTTAAAAGGACATTTTTCGACACCCTTTTTTGCAATTTTTTTGTTTTAATGTATGTAGTAACTGTTAATTAATAAAGCTATTATACTACCAGTGTGGGCATACAACATCCAGATATGGGGCTTAGCTAAACCCTCAAACCTGTGTATCTATACAATCCTTCCAGTCCATATGCCTCCGTCAAATCGTATCTGCCCCATGTTACATAAAAAACACCAATCTTCACAACGACCTAAAAGTACCTACACTTTCACATCTGACTAAATCCCACTTCCTCTTATTTCACTCAAAACTAACCCATTAATAAAAAGACTGTCTTCCCATGCAATCCCTGACAATCCTCAAAGAAGATTGAAATGGTCTTGGCCTGAATACTTGCTGGCTTGACCTGTCGGGTGGTACTACTGAGTACCTTCCCACTCTGTTATATTCACCGCTATTTCACTCAACAAAATCATTTATTGTGCCAAATTATGTATAGCTTGTAATTATTCTTTTAATAAAACTAAGTATCTAAATAGAAAAAAAAACGTATGTAGTTCCGCATTGCAGAAAACGATGGTTAATTCAGAATTGACCTTCAGGTCTGACTTAATTTTGAAGTTACAGCTATTTGAAGACCAAGATCCACATGTGGTTTTACATAACAAGTCGAGAGATGTTTTCGGTTTTAAATAATTAGTGAGTGACTACGCCGGGTGTATATGAAAATACTATGCATCTAAATTAGCTATATCTTTAAAACTAAGTCCAGCCTTTAATTTCTGACCTTACAATCGTTTTCAGCATGCTCAAACTAGATATTATGTGAAAACAGAAAAAAAATTGAAAAAAATGGGTGTCTGGCAAAGCAGAAAAGTTCCTTAAGCTTTGTATCAAATTCTTTGTAACCTTTATAATTAATGTAACTTGTGCTTAATAAAAACGATAAAATTAAATAAATACATTTTGTGAATAATACGTAATAATATTATGTACCTATTTATGTATAATCAGGCACGTACACAAACGGTTCATAGTAGTTTTAGGGGGGGGGTTGAACCTTCGAAGTCCCCCTCCCCTATTTACTTGCCTGTGGATAATATTCATACTTTAAATGTTTTACTCTTAGAACATAATTTTGTATTTAATATAACTAATTAGGTAAATAAAAGGAACAATTCTAGTTTAGCGCCCACTTGAATTTTTCGATTTTTTTTTCGGAAACCTATGTATTTCGACGAGTTTAAAACGATGGTGTAAAAATTAGTTTGCGGAAATGATTATTATGATAAATCGAAAAATTCGAGTGGGCGCTAAACTAGAATTATGCCAAATAAAATAATACTTGAATAAGATATATTCTTCATTTTTGATGGTCATACAACTGATCTTCAGATAATTGTCACATTTGGGTTTCCAATTCTATTTGCTAACCTATAATTCTTTAAATTGGTTGCATCCTGTTTATAGGTAGTATATTAACAATTTTTTACTTATAGCTTACAGTTTAATTCAAGTGAACAATCACTACATATTTATTTCATAAGATATAATAAAATCTTATACAATTTATTCGCAGACTTGACAAATACAAATTCATAATTTTATATTTTTATTCTAATATATCTGATTCTATTAAGTAGTGGTATATCAAACATTTTTAAAGGAGTTTGTTTCATTATACAATTTTGGACTTTTTATAAAACATAATGCATATTTATTTCAAACTGGGGCTGTAATATTTTTATGAAGTATCAAGCAACTACATGGTGGGGCAGTAAAATGTTTGATGCTAACTCGTTGGTCAATTGGGTGGGATTATCTACCAGTTTGACGTGGAAACATTTGTAATAGACAGCAGGAGTTTTGTTGATTGAGAGTGATTTAAGGGGTCATTTGAGATAAACCCGGGTGCGCCATTGATTTAGCGCAGAAAAATGTTCTGAAAAGATTGTATAGTTATTTAATATTTTATTTAAAGTCTTAACAGAGCACCAGATTACGATGCCATACTCCATATAAATACGAATAGTAGTTGAAAAGAGATTTATAAAGAATGATTTTGATGGGTGGTTAGGTTAGAGTGAAGGAGTGGCCTTAGCAGATGAAGTCTGGAACTTGGTTACTTTGTTTGTGTTTGAGATGAAGAGACCAGGTTAAGTCAAAGTACCTTTCAAGTTAATTTTAAATACTTATAAGTTATAATTGCATAATCCTATTTATTTTTGTTTTCATCATATCTAATTTGCTTATTGTATTACTATAAATACAAATTGTAAATTAACCTTCTTTTGTAATAATTAAATATTGATAGCTAAATAGCTAATTAACTTATGGTTCAACAATTTTCAAAAATATTCAGGTTTCTTCCAAATATCATTTCGTTATCACTTCAAATTTTGTAAAAAAAAAGATAATTTCTAAACATTTATACTTTTTGAGTATCGAGTTAAGTCCGCTTTCTTTTGTGTCTTGTATTTGCAGTAAATAGTAATCACCGTATACTATGTATAAATCTTAGGATATGTAAATATGTTCAGTTTCTTTAATTTTTGTAACTTCTGAATTTTCAATTTTTATCGACCCGTCATGGCGTCATTCGTTATATTTATTTATATTAGATACATAATCATATAATTATATCTTAATTCGTGATGTAAATACATAAATTATGCCATATTGTTTGTAATATCAAATTGTTTAAATATACAGTATAATATTATATTATACAATATACAATATAGGGGATTGGGCATCCATGAAAATAAATTCTATATTTGAAATTTGATATTTTGATATTGGAATTATTATCATTTATCAGCGCAATAAATTTCGGAATGCCGGAATAGTGGTATCATCTCGTGGTATAATATTATATCAGAATAATATACCATGGTTCTGGTTTTATACTGCTTTTTAGTTATTACTTATTACTTATTACTCTAGTCTCTAATTGGCTGCGGCAGTTCGTTGTTCGGTAACAGATAAAGCATCGGCATTTAGATAATTTTATTAAAGTGTTGATATTTTATAGTTTTATAATTTATAGTATAGTATTTAATAGTATTTATTATTTATTATTTTACTATTTGATTATTGTTGAACACGAATACTAAAAGTTAAAACTAAACAAATAATAATATAATATTTTATTAATTCACTGTTTTGAATTACGGTTTTCCGCTCGAATAATTTATTGTGGGTTTAGTTTTCTATGTTATTTTGTATTTGATAAGTATTGTTTTAATATAATTACCTAAAATTCAAAATATTTTATATATTTTGTATGTGATTTAACTAGTGAATTATTACATTTTGAATCTTGATCAATATTGAATGCTAGCGGAATGCAATCAGAAACGCCAAAGAAAATATTTTCCAGTCTTCTGGTAATAATCCTTGATGTTAACCCAGCTCAAGATACTTTACTTAGTGGCGAAATAAAGCTATCATCCATACTTAGTTCTGTTGTTGCTTTTGCTAATTCTCACTTAATGCTTCGAACCCATAATAAAGTTGCTGTACTTGCGTCTGACCCAAATAGTTGTGATTTTATATATTCCGATCAAGATGAACTTGATTTTAAAAAGAAAACAGTCAGTAGTTGTAAAATGGGTGGAAGTCAGTATGAATTGTTCAGTCACATAGATCGTTCTATCAAATTTAACATTGTGAAATTTCTCAAGGATGCGGCAGAAGAACCACATATGTCTAGAGATACCGTCTTTGGAGCATCTTGTGCTAAGGCTTTATGCTACATAAACAGATTACAAAGTAATCTATTTCCGGGCGAAACAATGAATTCAAGAATATTAATTATATCTGGTTGCGATAATGAAGGAGACAAATACATACGTTGTATGAATACATTTTTCACAGCTCAAAAACAAAATGTAGCCATTGATGTATGTAGTCTTACACATGATGTCACTCTTTTAAAACAAGCATGTTACATCACAGAAGGTTCATATTTTCGTATGCCAAAATTAGAGGGATTATTACTGTATTTACAGTGGATATTTTTGACAGAACCTTCTTCTAGGAAAAAATTAGTTATACCATTAGCTCCACAGTTAGACTTCCGACCTTTTTGTTTTTGTCATGGAACCCTAACAGCAATTGGTTTTGTGTGTTCATTATGTTTAACTATTTATTGCAAAATAAGTCCTATTTGCACAACTTGTGAAGCAGTTTTCAAAGTACGATCAGCCATTGCAGTTAAACCTAAAAAGAAGAAAATTAAAACAACAAGTGTAAATAATTAAGTTTATTTTCAACATAATTACCATAATTTTTATAATTAATGATCATTTTTAGAAATATAATACAAATAGTAAAATAAAAATATGTTGGAAATTATTTATGTTGTAAAATGTATTATTTACTTAAACTTGTATTTGATAAATTTTACCAATTATAATAAGTGGTTTTTTAAATTGTACAACACAAAAAGAAAATCTGATAAATTAAAAATTTTCTGAAAAAGACTGCTTTCATTGAATATATTTTCTAATAAAATAATGTGTTAAAACATGTGCCCTGTGTTATTTTTTAATAGCAATTGACTTATTGATTTATCACTACATACTATGATTTAAAGTATATAGGTTGGTAGTATATTACATTCAATTGTTCATTAAATTTTGCTTTTTTGAAAAAAAAAAAATTAAAGACCAAGAAACTATAGTTTCAATAAAAAATGAAAACTAAATTACCTGTATAGTTTTATATTAAATGAAAATTTAAGAAAATAATTCAAATTTTTTTGTTTAAAAGCAAATTTAAGTTTATTTAAATATATATTATAAATATTTTTTTACATATACTAATTTAGATTAATTAATAGGCCGTATTATTTACAATTTCCATTTTTATTTTTCCAGAACAATCATCATTTCTCGTGAAAGCAGGTGTCTCATTTTGATTTATGAGTTTATATTGTGATACAATGATTTACAAAAACTTAATACCTATATACTTGAAAAAAGTACTTGATGAAAAACTTATCTTAATGATTGCTGTATTATTTCGTTGGTTTGTCAGCTTACATGATTATTCTGGAAAATCACAAACTCCGATGTATGGTGATTATGAAGCCCAACGGCATTGGATGGAAGTTACAGTTTCTATACCAACAACTCAATGGTATTTTAATTCATCCGACAATGATTTATTATATTGGGGTCTCGACTATCCACCATTGACAGCCTACCATAGTTATTTAAATGGTTTAGTGCTTAAAAGAATCCTTCCAGAGTCCATCCAGCTCAATACATCTAGAGGTTTTGAGTCAAAGTTTCATAAACTACTCATGAGGTATTCTGTGCTTATAGTTGACTTATTGATATTCATACCAGCCGTTTGTTGGTTTTTCAGACAGTTTTTCAAAATTAAAAATAATAACCAAATGAGTCAAACAATGACCATTGCAATGACATTGTTGTACCCAGGATTAATATTAATAGATCATGGACATTTCCAGTATAACTGTGTGTCTCTTGGTTTATTTGTGGCAAGTGTTGCTAGTATGTTTACCAATAAAACCATCTTCACTTGCGTTTTGTTCAGTATGGCCTTAAACTACAAACAAATGGAGTTATACCACGCTTTGCCATTTTTCTTTTATTATATTGGATTTATTTATGAAACTTATAAAAAACATTCATTCATTACAGCTCTAAAGACATTGTCTATTCTTGTATTGAGTGTGATGATAACATTTATATTATTATGGGTTCCTTTTATTAGTGATCCTAAACAAATGTTTCAAGTCATACACAGAATTTTCCCGTTAGAACGAGGTGTTTTCGAAGACAAAGTTTCCAATATATGGTGTGTAATTAATGTTCTTTATAAGTTGAGGAATATGAATAATCATACCATGGCTACTATATGCCTAATGACGACATTCATCTCAGTGATGCCCACGTGCCTGGATCTATTAAAAAATCCTTCTAAAATAAAATTTTTACTTTCATTGATTAATTGTTCGTTGTCATTTTTCTTATTTTCATTTCAAGTTCACGAAAAAAGTGTACTTTTGGTTGCCATACCAGTTTTGATGTACTCTCCTCAAAATGTATTTATGTGTACTTGGTTTGTTACCCTGACAACATTTAGCATGCTTCCACTATTGATAAGGGATAATTTGTTGGTCCCTTTTATTTCTTTATCGTTAATTTATTTTATATTGCACTATAATATTGAAAAATTACTTTCACAACAAAAAGAAACATCAAAATTACATTTATTACGTAATTTATCATTATTTGGATGTGTTATATTAACTTTGTGTGCCATAGCATTAAAACCTCCCCCCAAATATCCAGATTTATGGCCTTTGATTATATCTGTTTATAGTTGTATGCATTTTGTTTTGTTTTTGATCTATTTTAATTTTAGTCAATTAATGTTGCAAATTCCAAAAAAAAAATTGTATTAAGTTACTTTAAATAAATTGGTTCTGTTATTTGGATTTATTAATTTAATTTTCATGATTATTTAAAATTGATTAGTATGATTTTATATGTTTTTAAAGTGAATATCGTAATAATTTATTATAAAAGCTTAAACTTGATTGTTTGTTTAAAATTTAAAATGTTAAAAATGTATAGTACATGTACTGGTAAATAAATTTGTCTTTAATTTAAAAATACAAATTTTGTGTCAACTGTCCATAGTTATTTAATTTGTTTTGTATACCGATAATACATTTATAATTTTTATTTTCAAGTAGTTTTTAAGAAAGCCATGCCATAAATTGGCAAACTTAGAAATATGACATTATTATTAATCTTTAAGTGATTATATTTTTAGTTATTGTACAATTATTAAATATAAAGTAATTATAATTATATTAATGTGAAAATTTTAGTTTTGTTCTTTTCATTTTACACCTCTGGCCTGTATATATTTTCGAAATTAATATATTCAACTCAAGGATAATGACTACTTGCAAATACTTTATTAGTCAGAATGACACTATTGATATTACACATTTGCACATAAAATACTGCAACTAAGGATATACATGTGACATTTGTAGCGTCGGCTTGCCTGTTCGACAACTCTCGCATTACTGACTATTTGTTGGTCTGAGTACAGTGGAGGGGGGAAATGGTAGGTTCTCAGTACTGATAATGCTTGTTGTTCACAATATCATACATAAATAACATATATTAGAACAGAACTACAAAATATATAGAACCGTTATTGAAGTATGATATCTATTCAGTATGATAATATATAACAAAATAAAGGAAAAATTTACATTTTGTCAATGGTAATCTAGGGTGCCATAGGCGCAACTAGTGTTAGTTAACTAGTGTTAGAATTCCAGGGAGCTATTTATTTAAAATAACCCATAGAGGGTGGCTTATATCTAAATCAATGTTTAGGGTGATAGACCAATCGTGCCCAACCTATGACCTTTAAAATTTTATAAAATTAGAAATTTGTATAGGGAGATACTAGGTAGGTAGTATAAATAAAATAAAAATTATAATTTAAAAAAAAAATTTTGTTTTAATAAGCTTTAAAGAATTATAAAATAAATTACAATTGTGTAGTTTCTATTTTCTACTGACAAAAACAAATTGTTAACTAGCGACTAGCATGGAAATATTCAATGAACTAAGATACCTTAAAGCATATTCGGCCCACAGTATAAGTATGAATTTCGAATGTGGCTCGTAAGTTGAAAAAGGTTTTGTACGCTTGTCTTAGACAATGCTTTCCATAATTTATTTTATGAAACAATTACTTCAACAGTGAAACTTTTATTTTGCATTTTGTTGCATATTTGGATATTTTTTAATAATTTTATTAGTTTTATTGTATATTTGTATATCATTTGACTTCAGTAACAGATTTTATTCGTCCTTTTACTTTTAACTATTTATCCTTAGGCCTATACAGAGTGAAAAACATGTATCCAAATAGAAAAATGTATAGGCCGTAATTATAATTTATAATCCCTCTTAACTTCTAATCAAATGTTGTTTTTTTTTTTATAAATGTTTAGTAAGTTATTTAAAAATTTTAAATTAGGAAGGTGAACATAATAAAACATTGCATTAAAAAAATAATTTTATACGTCTATTTTTAAGGGCATTATTTAGGCATTTTTCAAGTTAATATTTATTTAATATTATATTATAGCCGAAGCACCTTCACTGGATGAAACCTTCCCTCAAGACACTCAAGCCATTACACTTAATTTAATTTAAAAAAAAACATACATTATGCTTATTATATTTTTTTTTTAGTATAGATTATACAATCTTATACAAGTTCTAGATCAAAAAATAATAGAATAGAATATAAATGCAGAATTTTCTTATTAACTGAATTTTAATTTCTTATTCAATATTCTTAAAATTCTATTACATTAAGAGAAACTTTTCTGTGTAGGTAAATACAGAATGACCTACTAATTACTTTACTTTATTTTGTTCCCATAAATTTAAAATAGAAAAACGGGAAATCAACAGTTTAGTACTTTAGTACATAGATTATTGTCAATGTCATGTTATACTCTTTAACTTTTAATATTTATATTATATAAATACTAAGTATTATAAATAAAATATTATTATCCTAACAGTCAGTATAGTTGATTAAAAATTTTAATAGTTTAACAAATGTCATGAAAAGTAAAATGTGTAATAACAAATAGTTTATAAAATTAACTATATTATCTACTTATCAATATCCATTATATATTTATCAATTTTTATTAAAACAAAACTACATAAATTATTCTTATTTTATCAGGTTTTTATGTAATTATTATGACCCAATGTTTATAAAATAAACTTACTGACATTTTTATTCATAGTAGTATGGTATTGATTGAATACCTAACAATTTTTCAATGGTATATAAATATTAATTTACTTTAAACATTTTTCATTTTAGTCTGTCAATGATGATTCCGATGGATGTGGTGCTAAATTTAGCGTAGTTGTGGTATCTGATAAATTTAATGGCAAAACATTATTACAACGTCATCGGTGAGTAGTTTCTTAGTAACTATTGCCTATCATATTTATTTTTAAATCATCAGTACAAATAATAATTTCATAGGAAGTTAATTATAATTTATAATGTATTTGTACACTAATTAGTATTATAATTGAATAGCATAATATTATGTGAACTATTGTTAGCAAATATATTACAGATGTTATTGAGTATTAAAGTAAATTCTTAATAGAAATGTCATAATTTGTATAATATGTAACTCTAAAGTCACAGTTATTAGTGTAAATTAATTTAAAAAATAATTAAATTTATTATTTTTATTTAATAACATATCGCTGAGTCATACAACCTAGATTCATTATTTTCTGAAGTGTCTTTTAACCGAGGATATATTATATAATCTGTTAAAGGTACTTCACAAAAATAGTTGTTATAGCTATTGATATTGATTATTGTAAGTATTAAACATTGACATATTAAGTAGTTACTAGAAAATAATTATTTATTTTGTACATAGATTTTTTGTGTTATCTCTTTCTATTTTATTCATGCTGCCTGGTGCATTTATATAATACACCTTGCAATCTACAGAAAAATTTCCATTGTCATTGACGTGTATGTTTTTTTCAATTCACATTTTTAAGGATATTGTATGTGTAATATGATATAGTTATCAATTGATTGTCACAACTTATATATTAAAAATACTATTATTATTTCATGAGGCACTAGTTAACATTTATTTGCTTGTTTTCAAAAATAAGAAATGAGGAGCAGTTTTACTAATATATATCAAATAGAAAGGGACATATATTCTGACATATTTTAAAGTATTTTAAGTTCTCAAAGGTCAATTTTTTTATGAGTGAGGCCTATTTGAACTATATTTGCTGATTAAAACTTCCAATTTTTATCAATATTCAAATAATTAATTGAGTCATTCAATTTAAGAACTAACTATCAAGTTTTTCTTTAAATTGTATTTTGTATTACTTTTTTAGTAAGGTTAAATATAGTTAAATAGTTAAAGATAATAAAAAGAAAGTTGATTAAGAATCTAGTTATAAATTATTTATAAATCACTACCTAATGAGTAATTATTATTATTACATAATTATAAATTTACTATTAATACAGACATTGATTAAGTACTACTAGGTTGAATTATAATACAATGTGTCTAGAAACTAGAGAAACATTCTTATGTATGAATTGCATAAAATGTTTCCAAACCTTTAGGCATCCAGTATACATTAATGTATAATTTATTAATTTATGTTTTTTTTCAGAATGGTAAATGAAGTGCTAGCTGAAGAATTAAAAGAAATACACGCGTTCTCACAGAAAACATTGACAACAGAACAATGGAATAATTTAAATAAAGTTTAATTGCTTTATAAATTATAGATCAAGACCTAGTATTACATTTTGTCAACACTTAACATTTTAACATTATTCGTATTCTATAAAAATGAGTTCTAATATACAGTTTGAAGTAACAGCGCCTGGAAAAATAATCCTTTTTGGTGAACATAGTGTTGTATATGGGAAACCAGCAATCGCATGTGCTATTGATCAACATACTACTTTAACATTCACTGAAAGTTATTGTAATAACCAAGATTTAAATACAATACCATGTCGCATTATTTTGCCACTCATAAATTATTCAGGAATGTTGACAATTCATTTGGATGCAAAACCTACATTTTCGCCAACCACATATTTTCAAGAAACCTTAAACAAATTAAACAAAAATGAACCTTTTCTCAATGAATTAGATACATTATCTGGTAATGAAAAAAAAACACTTACTGTTTTACATTTTATTTTTGGAGGAATTTTGTCATGCTATATGAAACAATTGAAAAATGTTTCATTCACTATTGGAATCACATCTGTATTGAAGTTGGGAGCTGGAACTGGCAGTTCTGCATCTTATTGTGTTTCTCTAGTAGCAGCTTGTTTGGCCTACGTAAAGTTTAAAATCAATTCTAATGTAGAAATACAATTTGATCCATTGTTGGACGATTTCCATTCACAGAGTGGTGACAATCTGCTAATTATCGAGGCATTTACTGACAACATATCATTCAGTGACGGGGTAATATATTTTTGTAAATAAATTATTATTCTTATTTTTATTATTTACAGTTTTACCTAATAAAAATACTTATTTATATTTCAAAGGTTTTTATATAATAAATAAAATTAATTAAGGTCTCATGTTTATTTTCCAGGAAAAATGTTTGATAAATAGATGGGCTTTGTTGGCAGAAAATTTTATACATACTAAAGCTTCAGGATTAGATAATACTATTTGCACATATGGAACAATGGTTCAGTACACAAAACTTAACAGCCATAAATTATTGGAAGCTCCTGAATTAAAAATTCTTTTGATATATTCAGGTTTGTTTTAAAAACTTTTTTTGAACTAATAAATTATTATTAATAAGTAATAATAGTGTCTTGGTGTGACGTGGTCATTAGATGTTATTGTGGCAATTGCGTAAATGTTCTGAGTGTACGTATCGGACGGTGTTGTTAGCTCCTGGATGGGTGACCACCCGGGATTTTTAGCTATAATCCTTGCCACACATATGAACGTGTTTCAACCGACCGTTCCCTTCCCTCAACAAGCAAAAAAACAGCTAATGGCCATAGTTTCAATAAAAAAGTAATCAGTAATAACCTAGATAAAATTGTTATGAATAAATAGACTGAGCAGTAAGCTGCTTATTTTTTAATTGTTTTTCTATGCGTTATTATTTTTTAGTAAATTTAATAAATAAAAATTGTAAAATAATAAATAATCTCTTTCAAGCTTAACTCAAAAATAGTGTTCACTCTTCTTGAATTACAGGTTGCCAAAAGTAGACTGTACAATGTATTATAACAATTATTAAAAAATGTCTCTGAACAATTTTTAGAATGTATTATTGTATTTAATTACTCTTCAATTACTACAACCCCCTTCACACTCATCCTAAACAGTATCTTACATCTTACATTTTTACCTAAATATAATTTCACTATAAAATATATACATTTTAGATTCCGAGTGAAACAATGAATGTATTGAGTTTACAATGATGTGTTTTTTTTTATATTTTGTGTGTGTGTGTGTGTGTGTGTGTGTAATGTGTACATGATAAGTAGTCGAAATAATGATTCAATTTTCAACTTCAGTATGTTGTTCGATGAGAAAGTGATTATTGTTGGTGCATTAGGGAGGTCAAAATTTAAAATTCACAATAGTTTTCAAACGGGGAAAAACAAAATAACAATTAAGGAGAGACGGGAATTTTTTACATCGATTTTGGTTTTTGGTGTAACTCTAAAAAAAATAAACATATATACATGAAATTTTCACTCGTCGTTTATATTTGCATTTTCTATACACGATCAAATTTTCAAAATATTTTGATTTATTTTGAACTGTTTAGGAACATTTTCAGTTTCCAATTTTATTAGTCTTTTTTTTCTATGAACGTTGTAACGATAACTTTATTTGTTGGGTAAAAAAACTTGAAAATTTAATACAAGGCTCCTACTATATACAATATACTTACAATGTCATTTCAAAAATATTAAAAACCCTTAGTCACAGTTTTTTTTTTTTTTTTAATCATTTAAAGTTCAAATCTTGACGAAATACTGAAAAGTCACAAAAATTATAGCAAATTATTTTGAGTTGAGGATTCATAAAAATTTTTCTTTTTAAATCTAAGATTTGAAAATGTAATACAATAATACAAGATTCCTCATAAATTTGTCTACCTTTATCAAAACAAAAATGTCTACAAGCAAATCAAATTTTTAAGAGCGTTTGAAATTCATATTTTTACAATATTGGATATTCACTTGATTTCTCATGTAGCGGTTTAGTTATTTTATTGTTATTCAAAAATGAATCACTGTAGATACATGAACATTTTACTGAATGTTTATATTTTCATTTTCTACATACCATAAAATGTTGACTCTTTTTGGGGTGTTTATGGAAATTGTCAGGTTACAATTTTTTTAGTTTTTTTTTCTATAAATATCAAAATGCAAGGCTCCTGATATATTGTTACAATAGCAGTTAAAAAAATATTAAAAACACATAGCCATAATTTTTTTTTATAAACATTTTAAGTTCGAATTTTGACAACATTTATCAAATTTAAAATTTAATAATTATTTTATAGTTTAAAATTTATAAAATTTTCAAATTTTATAGATAAGGATTGAAAATTTAAAACAAGGTTCCACGTAAATAGGTTATGTATAAATTATTTTATTCACAATAATATCATCAAATATACTTAGTAATATCATAGGCTGACTGATCCGTTTTTGCTCAGAATCGTTTTTCTTGGTCAATGATATTATATCATTGAATTCAAATTTAACACCATCCATTACAGTGACCCACTTGTAACCTACACTCTCTACTCCTCTACTGTACATCAGAGCGATATCCACTTACCCACCTTTTTAAATTTGTAGTTAATAAGATCAATGATTTATTTTAAGGTATTGAAAGATCTACTGGAAATGTGGTGCAAAGTGTACGCACAAAATACAATGATGACACTTATCAACCAATTCTCGATGCCATTTTTAATTCTATAGGACAAATTGTAAATTCAGCAGTCAATGCAATTGATCAAATGGCTCAAAACCCACTACAAGAACTTCAACAAATTAGTGTTTTGCAAGTGAGTAATTACTTTTTAATATTAAATTCTTAAATTAAATTAAAAATGTATAACATAACCATTTTTTTCAAATAGACTCTCATGGATATGAATCAAGGTTTGCTGATGTCATTAGGTGTATCACATGAAACATTAGATGCTATTGTGGCAATATTAAAAAAGTTTGACCTCCATGCGAAGTTAACTGGTGCTGGAATGGGAGGATATGCTATATGTCTTGTTCCTCCAAATATTCATAAATCTAAAATACAAATATGTATGCAAGAATTAAAAATTTATGGTTTTGAATCTAATATTTGTACAATTGGTTGTCCTGGAGTTAGAATACAAACTAAATAAATTAAGAAAAATTTTCTTTAATTATATACAGTATACACTATATTATGTAATTTAGTCTATAAACAATTTATAATGTTCTAGTTAAAATTTAATAATATATTTAAAAAATAAAAAATTATACAATGTAAAATATTGCATGAAACCGTATATGTATTTGAAAATATTTTTAAAAAAAGTAGTATATTGTAGTATAGCTGATAGCATTAAACCTAAAGATAAAATAAATAAGTTCAATAATTTATAATTTGTTTTTTCTAAGTCCTTTGTTTTTACCTTGTTATTACAAAACATAATTATTAATGGCCTTTCACACTGAATTGTGTTGTCTTATTATGTATAGTCATGGGCGGATAGGCCTACAGGGAAACCTGGCATTTCTTGGTGGGCCCCCACTTTGTATTTCGGCAATGGGGCCCTTTTTATGGTTAACGCAATGACTCATAATATTATAATATTAATACAATTACAATATAAATTTGAAATATTATATTATTATAATCTTATATTTATAAATCTAATACTATTCTGTGGTATTTTACAAAAGATTTCTTATCGCCTATCGGCCCGCAGCCGCCTCTCTGCCACCAATTACAATGTCGATTACCGGTTGGCGGCGGTTAGTGGTCACGGTTATGAGTTGGGACTGTTAAGGTGGATAATAACTCACAAATATTCTGAAAATAATCTAAAAGATATTCTGAACGAAATTGATTCTGAAGACATCATTAATAAATTAGGAGCTATAGGAGACCAGTATATTTGGTAGAATGTTATTATTTTAAAACTAAAAAATAAATAAATGATTTTAAAAATGTGTTTTGTTGTACATTATTTTCTTTTGATATGGTGGCTCATATAATTCACCTAATAATGTACTTGCGAGCGAAGTGAGCAATTTGTTTTTTTTTTCATGTGGGCCGGGGGGCCCCTTTCAATAATTTCCCAGTAGGCCAAAAATGGCCTATCCGCCCATGTGTACAGTATAATATTATACTATATTTACTACATGTCTACCTATACAGTTAAAGTAAACTCCATACAATGTCTAGCTTAACGCTTGTACCCTCATATAGATAAGATATTATTCACCTATATTTTGTTCTGATGCCCATCTAAATTACAGGAAAAAGGTTTTTAGTAAGGTAGGTACATCATGCTCATGGATAAGTTTTGCATGAGGCCCTCTAGTATTTGTGACTACCATCATTTCAATCTTAAATATGTTATTCAGTACCTACTCACAATGTCTCAATAAGTTGCAACGTTTCAGTTTATACTTTACCTACAATAGTTGAATTTATTTCAATTCTAAATCACTCAAACCACACCACACATACTGCAGTCTAATTGGGCACGTATACAAGGGGGGGGGGTGTTAGTAGTTGTGTAATTTATTTATATACATAGATTATAAACATCCCCTGAATTTTTTTTTTTGTAGACGTGTCTGAGTGTAATGCGCCCTTAAATAATGATTATTGAAGGTACCTATAGAAAAATATAAATGTAGAAAAATATTGCACTGACTGTGGATAATCCTTATTCTGTCTTGTCGTGTTACAAAAATGCAAAATACTGTCAAGTACCTACTCAAGTTTCAATGCATTTACACATCAGGACAATCATGATTCATGAATTTTGATTTTGAATATTTTATGATAATTATTGAATGAGCAAATACATAGGCGGAAATCCATTAAAATTTTAGGGGGAGGGCTAACATTATTAACATAAATGTGAGAACGGGCTTCAACCCTATAAAACTACAAAACTAAAAAAGGAGGGGCTTGACGGACTTTGGAGGGGGGTGCTAAGCCCCCCAAATCCCCCCTGATTTCCGCCGTATAACTATTAAGGCCCATAAATCGTAAGTGCCAGCTGCCAAGTGGATTGAAAGTTTGAATGATGTTCTGTCAACTGTCATAGAATCTGTGGTTCTGTCTTGGTAATTAATCTGTAACAAACTCAACATAGGAATTTATAATTTTTAGTATAATATATAACACTGGATTGTGTTGCTATACAGGGTGATTGATTTAGCGTAAAACACTCATTATCTCAAAAAGTATTAATGTTTTTGAAAATATTGTTTTAAATAGTTTCAAGTTGTTAAAAAACAACGTTTTCATTAAAAAATCATATTTTTAAATATTTTTTATCCTTATAGTTTTTTAAGTTTTTTAATTTTTTGAATGGCAGCATAGAGTTTTAATTTCATATTCCAAAGCAGAATATTTTTCTAAGTATTTTGATACATAAAAATCGAACTTAGGACTAGTAGTTTATGAGTTATAAGTAGTTTAAGTTTAGATGGGCGGAGTGGAGTGGTATGGGGTTACCCCGCAAAATGTTTATCCACTACACCGCCCATCTAAACTTAAAATACTTATAGAGTTATAACTCATAAACTACTCGTCCTAAAATCGATTTTTATGTATCAAAATACTAAGAAAAATATTCTACTTTGGAATATGAAATTAAAACTATGCTGTCATTCAAAAAAGTAAAAAACTTAAAAAATTATAAGGATAAAAAATATTTAAAAATATAATTTTTTAATGAAAACGTCTTTTTTTAACAACTTGAAACTATTTAAAACAATATTTTCAAAAACATTAATACTTTTTGAGATAATGAGTGTTTTACGCTAAATCAATCACCCTGTATATAAACAATTTATGTTTTTACTTTGACATAATATTTTTAGTTTTAGATGTCTAATTCCGTGCCAATAGCAGACAGTAGACTGCTCAAAAATGTCAACTTAAAAGTTATAACCCAATAAGTACTATAAATTACGTTTAAAATTATCCCACATTATCCCGCACTATTTCAGTACTTGTTATTACAACTATATCAACATATTACATATTTTCGATGATATTATTTATCATCATTGAAATCAAATTATATTTAACACATACATTGCAGTGATGATTTAGTATTTACTCAATGACGAGGTACACTCGACTGTACAGCAGAGTGGTTTAACACTATCTAATTTTTTTAGAACTGAACATACTTTGAATCTAAAAAAATAAAAATATTTGTTGTGCCTTGCTCTTCTTTAACTCAGCTCCACTTTGGGTTATAATTAGGTAGGTATACGGTATTCCTACCTAATAAGTAATGTACATTCACATTTCATAGCAGCATTTTCAAATCTACTTAGATAGTAAGTGTTTATTGGGTGCTGCGTGTTGTACAGTAATTTTCCCCTTTTTGGCAGTAACATTTGTGATAACGACGGTTTTTTTAACGATTTAGAGGTAATAAAAGTATTCCGAAGGTTTTAAGATATGTTGCGATTCTGGTGTTTCCACTTGTGAATAAGTCCTTTTGCGAATTTTCATGATTTTGATTTTTTTAAACTTTACTTGCTTATCAAAAAAAACGGGTACTGGTTTGTTAATTGTTATGCCCCGCCACGGCGAGTGAAAAATTTAAAGACCCGCCACTCAGGTGACAGGTTTGTTATAGCCCCTCCATCCATATAACAATAAATACATAATATAAATATAAAATAATCCGACGTAAGATATGTACCATTACTATAAGGTACCTAATAAGTAATAAGTAATAACCAATAATATTATAATGTAATAAACCGATATACCGATTAAACATCACAGTACGTATTTGTTAGTCATTTATTGTTCGTATTTATCGTTTCGTATATTTTCGTTAAAATTAGTTATAATAAGGATTTGCCGGAATTCTATTTCTTCAGTCCAAACTCCAAAAGCATTATTAAAATGACAAATACATGTGAAAAGGGATACGAAATGTTTATAAAAGTGTCAAGATGGCGAATTCAAAGAAAGGGATTGTCGTAAAGACTAAAGAGAAGGGTTATTAGAGTAAATCAGAGGTCGGCAACCCGCGGCCCGCCAAGTAATTTTTGATGGCCCGCTCAAAGGTTGTTAATTTTTGTGTTTTATTTTTGTTCAATAAAATTGTTCTTAAAATTTTCAATATTATTCTATATTTTTCTTTATAAATAGGTTAAAATAAAATCTAATCTAATCGTTAATAGTTGATGTTTATTCTACAGCCATTTTATTAATCTATAAAATTGTTATTATTAGATATTATCTAATCGGAGTCGAAGATAATGATGGTTGCACTACTCAGTCAAAGTTACCTTGCGTTTGTAGCAATTAGTATTACAGTATTACACCGTAGTATTACATCGAAAATTTAACTAATAAACTGCAGGCACAGAAATCTCATTAGTTACAAATTTACAATTTTTTATTCAGCTAAATTTTTTCTTAAAAGCAATTTTTTCCAGTAACATTTGTACATTTTAGATTCTGAGAGGAGCGATGAATGTATTGGTTTTACAATGATGTATGTTTTTATATTTTTATATTTTTTTTTTTTTTTGTGTATGTCATCACGTTTTAGGACAGTAAAAGTGCTTGGATTTTCTTCATCAGTAGCTTTTCTGATAGGAAAGTGAATCTAGTTGGTACTTTGGTGGGTCAAAAGTATAAATTTCCCAGTAGTTTTCACAAGCTCCGGGAAAAACAACATAAAAATTAAGGAAAAACGGGAATTTTTACGCAAAATTGGTTTTCCAAAAAATCGATTTTGGTTATTGGTGTAACTCTAAAACAAATGAACGTATATACATGAAATTTTCACTGGTTGTTTATAATTGCATTTTCTATACACGATAACATTTTCAAAATATTTTGATTTATTTTGAACTGTTATTAGGGACATTTTCATTTTCCATTTTTTTTTAGTTTTTTTTCTAAAAATATCAATAAAATTTTATTTGTTGGTTGCGAAAGCTTGAAAAATTAATAGAAGGCTCCTAATATGTTTTTTCAAAGGCAGATGAAAAATATTAAAAATCCTTAGACACAATTTTTTTTTATAAGCATTTAAAGTTCAAAAATTGACAAAATATGGAAAAATCACGAAAATTACAAATTATTTTGAGTTAAGAATTCGTAAAAATTTTTCTTTTTAAATCTAAGATTTGAAAATGAAACACAAGATTCCTTATAAGATTATCTACCTTTATCAATAAAAAAATCTCTACCGGACAGTCAAGTTAAATTTTTATGAGCGTTTGAAATTCAAATTTTTACAACATTGGATATTCACTCGATTACTCATGTAGCGATTTCTTTATTTTGTTGCAATTCAAAAACGAACAACTGTAGATACATGAAAATTTCACTGAATGTTTAAATTAGCATTTTCTATACACCATACAATTTTGAAAATATTTTGACTCTTTTTGAGCTGTTTATGGACATTTACAGATTTCAATTTTTTTTAGTTTTTTTTTCTATAAATATCAATAAAGTTTTATCTGCTGGGCCAAAAGTGTAAAAATTTAATACAAGGCTCCTGATATATTGTTACAATATCAGTTGAAAAATATTAAAAATACATAGGCATGATTTTTCTTTATAAGCATTTAAAGTTGGAATTTTGACAAAATTTATCAAAATCTCGAAAATTATCAATCGTTGGAATTAAAAAATTATAAAATGTTCAGGTTTTATAAAACCTATAGCTAAGGATTACAAATTCAACACAAAGGTTCTCATAAATAGTTCATACTATAGCCAAAAAATCTAAAAATTATATAAACACACTTATTTTTTACAGACATTTTAATTTCAAATTTAGACAAAATTTCATATTTAAACCAAGAATTACGATTTTAGTTATTTTGTTGTGATTGAATAATATTATTCGTGGGTACTTGAAACTTCTAAAGTGTACTATTATATATCTATGATAGTATCACGGTTTTTGTTGATGTATAACGCGTTATAAGTATCTAATGGATATTGTGATATGATTAGTTTGGAATTTATTATAGGTACCTATTATAGGTCAATTTTTTGTTTAATACCATAGATATGTATATAATATGTCTTATACATAGACTGACATACCGTCACCGCTCAGAATCGTTTTTCTTATACAATGATAATATTATATCATTGAATTCAAATTTAATACCATCCATTATACAGTGACCCACTTGTAACCTACTGTACAGCAGAGCGACACCCACTTGCCCACCTTTTTACACTCATATTTCTATGTAAATTAATCAAATATAAAGCAATACAATTATTAGTAAGTATTATATATATCGTATGTAAACATTTTTTTAGATTCTGAGTGAAACGATGAATGTATTGATTTTACAATGATGTGTGTTTTTTTTTAATTTTTTTATTTTTTTTTATTTTTTTTTTTGTGTCTGTCATCACGTTTTAGGACAGTAAAAGTGCTTGGATTTTCTTCAACAGTAGCTTTTCTGATAGGAAAGTGAATCTAGTTGGTACTTTGGTGGGTCAAAAGTATAAATTTCCAGTAGTTTTCACAAGTGCCGGGAAAAACAACATAAAAATTAAGGAAAAACGGGAATTTTTACGCAAAATCGGTTTTCCAAAAAATCAATTTTGGTTTTTGATGTAACTCTAAAACAAATGAAAGTATATACATGAAATTTTCACTGGTTGTTTATATTTGCATTTTCTATACTCGATAACATTTTCAAAATATTTTGATTTATTTTGAACTGTTTAGGGACATTTTCATTTTTCATTTTTTTTTAGTTTTTTTTCTAGAAATATCAATAAAATTTTATTTGTTGGTTAAAAAAGCTTGGAAATTTAATAGAAGGCTCCTAGTATATTGTTTCAAAGGCAGATGAAAAATATTAAAATTCCTTAGTCACAGTTTTTTTTTATAAGCATTTAAAGTTCAAAAATTGACAAAATACGTAAAAATCACGAAAATTAGCAAATTATTTTGAGT
Source organism: Macrosiphum euphorbiae (assembly GCA_949089665.1). Taxonomy (NCBI): domain Eukaryota; kingdom Metazoa; phylum Arthropoda; class Insecta; order Hemiptera; family Aphididae; genus Macrosiphum; species Macrosiphum euphorbiae. The sequence goes on along the minus strand of CARXXK010000001.1, from coordinate 73,228,587 downwards.
TAAGAATTCGTAAAACTTTTCTTTTTAATTCTAAGATTTGAAAATGTAATACAAGATTCCTTATAAGATTATCTACCTTTATCAAAAAAAAAAATGTCTGTAAGAAAGTCAAATTATATTTTTATGAGCGTTTGAAATTCAAATTTTTACAACATTGGATATTCACTCGATTTCTCATGTAGCGATTTCCTTATTTTGTTGTAATTCAAAAACAAACAACTGTAGATACATGAAAATTTCACCGAATGTTTAAATTAGCATTTTCTATACACCATAAAATTTTTAAAATATTTTGACTCTTTTTGAGCTGTTTACGGACATTTTCAGTTTTCAATTTTTTTAGTTTTTTTTTCTATAAATATCAATTTAGTTTTATCTGTTGGGCCAAAAAAAGTGAAAATTTAATACAAGACTCCTGATATATTGTTACAATATCAGTTCAAAAACATTGAAAATACATAGGCACAATTTTTTTTTATAAGCATTTAAAGATCGAATTTTGACAAAATTTATCAAAATCTCGAAAATTATCAATCATTGTAATTAATAAATTATAAAATGTTCAGTTTTCATAGCTAAGGATTGCAAATTTAAAACAAAGGTTCTCATAAATAGGTCATACTGTAACCAAAAAATCTAAAAAATATATGAAAACAGTTATTTTTTACAGACATTTTAAATTCCAATTTGGACGAAATTACATATTAAAAAACCTAGAATAACTATTTTAGTTATTTTGTTGTGATTGAATAATATTATTCGTGCCTCGTGGGTACTTGTAACTTCTAAAGTGTACTATTATATGTATATCTATGATAGTATCACGGTTTTTGTTAATGTATAACGCGTTATAAATACCTAATGGTCAATGGATATTGTGATATGATTAATTTGGAATTTTTTTATAGATACCTATTATAGCCTATAGGTCAATTTTTTGTTTAATATCATAGATATGTATATAATATGTCTTATACCTAGACTGACATACCGTCTTCGCTCAAAATCGTTTTTCTTATACAATGATATTATATCGTTGAATTCAAATTTAATATCATCCATTGTACAGTGACCCACTTGTAACCTACTGTACAGCAGAGCGAAACCCACTTGCCCACCTTTTTATTTTAATGTGGCCTTTGATGAACATTTGTAAAAAGATATGGCCCGCGTGGTTCAAAAGGTTGCCTCCTGGAGTAAATAATTGGCTAAACGGTTAAACCGATAAATAGTATTGTATATTTTATATACTCTTGGGCTCATGAACTTACGTCAGTGACATATTGCAAACGTGATTGGGTAACCGATATATTAGACATGGTTCTACAATTTTTTCTGACAGCTGGAAAGCTTATGCTGATTTGCAACAACATGGATTCAACATAATTAAGTTATCATAGATACAATTTCGTGGAACCATACCTCAAGGGCCCACACACATAATGTCGAGAGAATGTGGGGTTCTGCCAAATGAGGCAACAAAAAACGTAGAGGAACTGATAGAATTTTTTTGGACTCTTACATGGCAGAATTTATGTAGCGATCAAAATTAAACAATAGTGATCCGTTTGACACCATCTTAAAAGATATAGCGGAATTTCGGGAATCACAGAAATCATAAACATTTTGAACAAATCTAGTTTACCGCCCAAGCTCGTTTTCAATTTTTTTTTTTTCAAAATATTTATTTAAAGGCACTGAATTTGAATATGTTTGAAAAAATTTTCGATCTTTTTTATTATGTAAGTTATACCAAAAAACTTGAAAACAATTGATTTTTTAAAACATCGTGAACCTTACCTAACCTTGATAAAAATTATAAAAAATTACTTTTTTTTGAAAATGTGATGGGTTTTGGTACGCTTAAGCTTTTAAAGTATTCACATTTTCCCTATTATACTTACTTTTGATGTTTTACCAAAAATACCAGAAAACAATTGATGTTTAAAAATATCATTGTATTTTCGATAAAAATAATAAAAAATTACTTTTTTTTGAAAATGTGGGTTTTGGTACGCTTAAGCTTTTAAAGTATTCACATTTTCCCTATTATACTTACTTTTGATGTTTTACCAAAAAAACCAGAAAACAATTGATGTTTAAAAATATCATTGTATCTTCGGTAAAAATAATCAAAAACTAGGTACTTTTTAAATTTTTTTTTTTTATATGTGTGTTTTGATATGTCTAAGTTTTTGATGCAATCACATTTGGTATAAATATACTTTACCGGACACCCTTTTTTTTTCAAAATAAGTGGTTTTTTATGCTGAATTCAAAATTGTTTGAAAAAATTTCCAGAAACTTACAGTTCAAAAGTTATGGCAATTCAAAGTTGCAGTCATTACGCGTGTATCGGATCTCGTCGCTACCCGCTCCTCGGCCCCGTCGCTCCGCTACACAAATCGAAAATATCCCCCTATTTGCTGTGTAAACTACCTCAGGTAAACCTTGGTTTTCCTCAATATTGTTTCCTTGTACATTTATTGCCAGCGTGATCAATCGCTCGTCCATTCAAAAGTATATTTTATAATTTATAATATCTAAAACTTTGAATTGCAATAACTTTTAAACGGTAAGTTAATAAACTGCGGCAACGCAGCCACATTTTCAGAGACTCTGTTGAATATTGAAAACAGAAGAATAGTTCTACATAATAGCAATCCATGATAAAAAATCGCCACTAGTAGTATAAAACAGCTTATGAATTAATTTCAAAAGTCTACCCAGGAATATAAGACATTTCAAAGAAAACTAGCCAATGGCTGGAAGAACATGTGATTCTATCTCCAAAAGTGGTTTGTAAAATCGAGGAATAAGTTCTCGACATTTTAACAGACTATATATAATTGTAGAGACTTTCGGATTCTCGAGGTATGAGCTGTAACTGAGAATACCTACCCGTAACGATGGATGGTTTCAACTTCTTTTCGACGTGGTCCCCCGTCGTCGGCCGAAGTTCTTTTGCGTTTGCCGTCCATGTCCCTGGAAACTTTTTATAGTTTACGAGAGTGATAATCAAAAATTAAATTATTATATTAAATTGTTGTATAAAATTGTTACATTACATTTATTAAACTAAAATAAATACACACGATTCATATTTAAACAGACAATATTGTTATTAAAAAATAACAACTGTTAGCGCAATGGTAACACGACTATCAAAATTTTAATTTTCAGCCAACAAATAAACAACTAGTGGTATGATTATATTAATATTATTATATTATTTTTACAATTATTTTTCATTAGGAAAACCGGAAGACGAATATATCGTTACCCATTTTAACTGTATATACGAAAATCTTATAAGGATTTGATAGATAGATATAGAAATATCGCATTATACCTATATATTCCGAGCATAATAATATAACGCGTATAGTTGTTATATGAATTAAAAAATGGAAAATGAAGATACCGTAGATTGGGGTGACTTTGATAAATTTTGTTGATTTTGTTTGTTATTTTAAGCATACTTTTTTTAATACTTATGCTACAGATCTCAAAATAATCCCGTTGCATCAAGTACTACTTTACCAACATTCTCGATTTTTTTTTTTTTTTTTTCCCACCGACAGTTTTTTTTAAATAATTTTTTTAAAGTAGCTATCAAAGTCAGACGGAATTCGGGGCGACTTTGATACCCCCATTTTTTTTTATTTTAAACTAATGGTAATGGTATGAAAGTTATAAATCTCAAACCATTTTAAATTTGATCAAATAGTTTTTGAGTTATACCATAAAATGTATTATGGGGTGACATTGATATCATTATATCAATAGGTACTTTATTTGTATAAATAAAAAAAACATAAAACATAATTTAGGTGGATAATAATTTATTAAGTTGACTAACTAAGTCTTGTGAAACAGTAAAAACATAATAATAGTTTCAAAATTAAAAACAAAACAAAACAAAACAAAATATTAAAATAGAAATACATAAATATATTTATAATGACCAGCTAGGTACTTTGACTTACTAGCCTCTTGGCTGTCTTCAGTTAACATTACCCTGTCTGAACATACAGTTTAAAATAAAATTCTTAAATAATAAAACAAAACAAAGATAAATAGATATAAATATTAGTCTTAACAAGTAGGTAAAACGGTTTAAACATAATAATTTCAAAGTTAAAAATAAAACAAAATATAATATAATTAAATTGACCTAGCTAGGAATTTACTAGGCAGTCTTAAGTTTACAACAATTCAGTCATAATTTGCAGTCTTACTGAGTTACTTTGCCTCTCTGACATCAGATAGTGGCTGTGAAAATATATAATTAGTATTTAGCAATTAGTAATTAGTATTTGTAGTAGGGGAGACTTCGGCACGACATCGAGAAATGTTTGTTGTAATTCTTTGAGTCAGTGAATTGTGTCTTTTTAACAAACTTCTTGCCCAATCATCACCTGGGAGGTTATCATGAAATTGTTTAACTACTATTCCTCTTTTGTCTAATGATGATTTTGCAATTATTCTATAACAAGACAATTATAATTAATTATAACACAAACTATTGTAAGATAGTAACATTTTGTATGTTTACCTTAAATCCATTAGAGTTAAAGGGAATCCCCAATCACCACACTTTGATACAGCAGCTATCATATTCTTTTCATCCTCATCACTAAATATTGACTGTCCTCCAGGTTTTTTGCCATGTTTCCCAGTAAAACGGTTGTGTAATGTTCCATACGGAATTTTATATATTTTACTAGCCTTTAAAATTGAAAGTTCACCATCAACAACTTTTTTAAGTGCTTCTTCCAAAACCGCATCTGTTATATTCGCATATGGGCGACTGCCAACTTTTTTTTTGTACACACGAACCACTAAAATAATTAAAATACATGTAATAAATACATAAATAAGATTATCAAAGTCACCCCAACACTACTATCAATTTCGCCCCTCGATAAGAAACGCTATATTGCTTACAACATAATGAACGAAAATAACATAACACAGTATGATTTGAATCATGATGATATGTATATAAAATATAACTTATAAAATTATTAATAAATAACATTTTTACTTACTTTGCGCAGCTAATTCTAAAACGTTGTTATTTTACATTTAAAATAACGTTGAGATTGAAGATAACACGCGTTTCAAATAATTGATAATAAATCAAATCATAACCGTTATCGTTATAAGACCATATTTCTTTATCAATATATACAAAAATAATCAAATTTTTCCGTGCAGTGTAGCCATAGTGTACAATTTAATGAAATAAAACAACATTATCAAAGTCACCCGTCATTATCAATGTCACCCCAATTTACGGTATGCCTAAACAGTTCAAAATAAATGAAAACATTTTGAAAATGTTATCGTGTATAGAAAATGCTAATATAAACATTCAGTCAACATTTCATGTACCTACGTTTATTTTTTGTTTAAGAGTTGCACCAAAAACCAAAATCGATTTTTTCGAAAACAGATTTTAGTGTAAAAATTCCCGTTTTTCCTTAATTTTTATTTTATTTTCCACGCTGCTTTTGAAAACTACTGGGAAATTTTCACTTTTGAATCCCCAAAGTACCAACTACATTCACTTTTCTATCAGAAAAGCTACTGTTGAAGAAAATCCAAGCACTTTTACTGTCCTAAAACGTGATGACACACAAAAAAAAAAAAACACACATCATTGTAAAATCAATACATTTATCGTTTCACTCAGAATCTAAAAATTGAAAAACGAGCTTGGGCCGTAAACTAGATTTATACCTTAAATTTTTTAATATATTAATATATCCAAACCACCTATATCTAACATCGAATTATTATTATTATCAAATCAATATATAATCTCATTATTTTATATTTATACGATGTACCTATTTGTTGTTATATGGATGGCAGGGCTATAACAAACCAGTAGGTACCAAAAAACGTGCTAAAATATTATCTTTAATAATCTTGAGATGCTATTAGTTACTAATTAATAAACCGGAAGTTAGGTGACCTGAAGTATGTTTTTTTTTTTAATAATTTACTGTTTTAAATTTATTTTAATGATTCTAAACATACTTTAATTTAATTTTAATTTTATGAACCTGTAGCAAAGAGGGTGAATTTATTGTTGTGAAATGTTACCAACTCAATTTTCAAGTGTACGAGGTACTTATGATTAGATATCTATATTTAAAACTAACTGGTAATTCAAAACTAGGTAAGTACTTATGCGTATTTACTCTTTTGCAAATCGCAATGAATAGCATAAGCATATTAAAAGTTTTATGTTAAAGTTCGAGGTTTAACCGTAATTTTTGTGTTCAAGATTTTGTCATTCGAGGTTTTGACGGAAACCTTTTTGGAGTTCAAAATGTTGGCATTCAAATTGTTGACTTTCAAGGTTTTTGATATTCAAAATATTGACGTCATTTTAAATTCAACACTTGTCACTTTATCGATCAATATATTGACTATATACCATATAAAGGGAGTATCATCCCATTTTTTACTTAAAAAATAAATGAACATAATCATGAGCGAAGTGTTGTAACTAGCAAGTACTAAGAAGTAAGTTCAAGTAACCATAGTCCATAGACCTATAACTATAGTTAATACTTAATAGCATGACAAAATAGATATCTGATATACTATTATACTATATAGTCGTTATTATATAGTAGTTGATGATACGGTAATACGACGTATCTCGATTTTGGTTATTTATGGTTAATATAGCATCATGAGTCATGACAAATAAGAAATTATTAAATTAAATTTGTCATTGTAATTTAAAAGGCTATGCCACTATGCTTTTAACAATTCCATCAGTTTGCAACGTCTTTGATTTTGTTGATCATATGTTTTCCGAGACATCCCATCACCGCGACACCGATAACCTATTACCTATTGTGGTTATTCAACTTGGCCAAATAATAATTTCTACAAAAACAAATCGTTGCCTACTTGCCGTATTAACTTTTATTTCTCAAATCACAATTTTATATTTGCTGTTACTAGACCATATCTCATAAAATTAATTTTAAAGAATTATAAACGATTGATATTTTATATTAATCATCATAGAGGTGTGAACTGCGTTGTGGTATTAAAACTTAATTTCAAACCTTCTGAATAAAATATTATCATCATGAGCGACTGGAATACAGTGACAATATTGAGAAAAAGGCCACCAAAGCCTTCTACCATGAAATCTGAACAGGTTCATTATTTAATTTTTGTCAATGTGTATTTTGTAAATGTATAATTTGTTTTGGAAACTGTTTTAGGCCATCAACAAAGCTAGACGAGAGGGTGCAGTAATTGATACTCAAGTCAAATGTAAGTGTATACTAAAATTTGGAGTACCTGTATCCAGGCGCATACACAAAAAAAAATTCCGGGGGGTTCATAATCTATATATATATATAAATGAAGTACACAACTATGTATTAATTTTCTGGAGGGGGGTTGACCCCCCTGTATACGCGCCTGCCTGTATCATAAGTTAATTATTATTTCTTGAAATCTTAAATATACATAATCTGACAGTTGTTTAGTAATGGATATCTGAAATTTATAAATTTAATAATTAAATAAATATGGATTCAGGTACTTTATTTTATATTTTTTGGTTATTTGATGACAGTGTAGGAAGTGGCTTAAAACATTAGAAACTATTGTTTATGTTTAATACTCAATCTAATACACCTATATTGTTGATTATTATAATGGTTCAATTAGATCTGTTTTGAATGGTCCACTGTTCCAACCGTATCTATCACTATTACTGAATTAAATAGAACTTTTTGGAATACCTATCCAATTTACATATTAGTAGTATTTTTAACTTATGTTGAAAATCAAATATAGTAGAAACCATTTTATGACTTCTAGGCACCAGGAAAATTTTAACATATGTTATAATAACAAAAATTAAATAATTTATTATAATAACTTATATTATACGCACATTTTATTGCATGAAAAAAGCCGTGTCTCATCTGTATTATAATATCCTTTTCGTAATTTTAACCATACATTTTCAAGCCAATTTTGTATTATTTCAGTATTGATTGATTTTTATATTAACTATGTCTTGATCCTAAGCAATTGAATCCAACCAGACGAACAATTAAAATTCTGCTTATCAATAAAGACCCTCAGATAATTCATTGGCTTTTTGCTGGAGAATTGGTCCATTTATTGGGATATTCAATGATGCAGTTGAATTTTGTTTTGTGGTCATTATAAATAAAATATATAAAATATTTTTCTAAATCTACAAAAAAAAATGACAGCTGTACAGTTATAAAAATTGTCGTAATAACCAATATAAAATTATATTTATAACAAGAATTTGGCCAGGACCTTCAATTTATAGATCATTAAACCAGGTTTGTCATTACAATTGAAGTCATAAACTATTTCCACTGTACTTAATTCAAATATCTAATTATTAAACCAGAATTTTTTAAGGGATTCATTTACCGCATTACTTGCTATATAATATATATTAAGCAATTTAATTTAATTATTATTATTACAACACAAATTTAATCTAAATATCAATCCAAATAAATGTTTTTTCTTTTTTAATAGTTATTGACAACTATCATCATTTTGCATACAATTTACATAATTAATTTTTTTTTATTTGTTATTTATTAGGGGGTGCAGCTACTAATAAACATCAAGTTACAACAAAAAATACTGCAAAATTGGATCGGGAAACTGAGGAATTGAAACATGAAAAAGTGCCAATTGATTTAGGCCGTCTTATACAACAAGGGCGACAAGCTAAAGGTTATAATCAAAAAGAACTGGCTACTGTAAGTTACATATATATTTAAATTTATTGTTTGATACTCAAATTGTTTTAATAATTTAAGAAAGTTAATGAGAAACCACAAATAATTCAAGATTATGAAGCTGGACGTGGAATACCTAATCAATTAGTTATTGGAAAAATTGAAAAAGTGCTTTGTAAGTATTTTAAATGCATAGCATAAATAATATAGCAATAACTAATAACATAATATTTATATTTAGTTTATACTAAATGCAACACTTTTATTGATTATAATTATAAAATAACTTGTCCTGACTGACTTATTCAACATTGCCTAGCCGTAACCGCTCTAGTTATGAGTATGAAATTTGGTCAATAGTTTTGTTACATGATATTTTTTGATTTATAAACGGTTGCCTTTGGTTAATTGATCATGCATCAAACATGGCGTTTACATGGCCTCTTGTAAAGAAAATAATATATCTTAACAGTTATAACCAAATGTATGTTTGTAGCTTATACACGTCTTAAAAACTACTCAATTGATTTTGATTCAAATCTCAGAGATGGTCTTAACACGGTTTGACATGAATAAATGGGCGCCCATGGCCGGTGTCAACCTGTGGTTGACATAGAGTAATCTATTTTATATTGGGTCTTTTTGGTGGCTATAGTTGAACACATTTGAAATTTCTATCGGACATTCATTACCGTATTGACAATTCCGTAAAATCTACTAATTTTACAATTGGCGACGGTCACCCTCAGGTCAAATCACTTCGGCCACTGGCGTACGCTTGCCAAAATGTAGTTGGCGTATAACGTGTTAATAGATATAAGAGAAGTTTAGAGATTAAGAGTTTAAACAAAGTTCAAAAATATACCAAGTTCTAAATCCAATCCTCGATTTGCAATTATTATTTCACAAAATTATAGGTACACTAAGGACCGATTTGTTCATGAGTTGAGGTACACTCAAACCGAGAAACACCTATATACCATATACACTAAACAGGATTTGCCACAATCACAGATTAACCGTGGTTATACAATATTAGCTTATAATAAATTAAATATATCGTTTATAAATTTTTTTTTAATTCTATTACGTGTTTTAAGAAATTTAAACAAGAACTAGTAGAATGTAAGAAAATATACTCATGACAGGAATTACTATCACAAACTGCTGAGAGTAAATTTATGAATTTGATTGATGAATTAATGAAATGGTTATCAAATTTAAAATTACAAGATTTCTCCACAATTAAAGAAATATTAATTGAATACAAAAATAGAACTAGTGTCAAATTAAACGTTTGTTAACATTATTTTTTATTAATAATTATAATTTGAGTTTTCTTTTTGACACTTATGACTATATACTATATTATCCTAGTAATATACGGAGTATCTATGTTCATAGTAACTATTAATGAGCTCTTTAGTGTTTTGAACACTGACACTTTATAAAAAGTAGTTTAAATTTGAACTAATCTATAAATTAGTAGAACTCTAAATTATATGCTTGTCTATATGATGTATAAATGTATAATAATGAATCAGAAAAAGTACTATAAGATAAAGCAAAAGTAGATCATTACATTTTCAAGTGTATGTTAAAGGTTTAATCATTGAAAATTGGGATTTTAGTTTTTTACCTTATTTAATATGGAAAATATTTTTAAAAAAACAGAATAGTCATGAAGCATGACATATTAGGATATTATTTATCAAAATATTTGAATTAGGTTTTTTGTTGTGTAGTTTTAAAATACATTTTTTTATGCATTTAATTTTAATAAATTATAATTTATTGTTTCAGGTATAAAATTAAGAGGAAAAGATCGTGGCCAAGCGCTTCTGCCCCCTAGCACCAAGAAGTGACTGGCTTGGGGGAGTATTAACTCAAGTGTCACTAATTTCACATTAAATACTATTAATTATGCTTTAAATAAAAAAAAATGTTGTGACAAAAAAATTACCTTCTATTTTAATTTATTTTACATTTTTATTAAGTTTAAGCTGGTAATACAAATATGGTGTAATATTTATTTACATATTCATTTTTTTTTGTAATAAACATTTTTCATATTATAGCATATTTTTAGGTTTGTGTGTATCTTGTACTTTGATATTCTGTTTAAAAGCACAATTTTAAAATAAAAAGAATTAAACTATATAAGTATTACTGTATTAGTACAATATTTTTAACTTGTGTGTATCCAATACAAATTACTCAAAGTATAAAATATTGTCATGTCAATAGTGCCGACTACCTCGAAAAATAAATATAAATTTATACTATATTTGATGTAAGAAGTGACCTAGGCAACCGACTACTAGCATAGTGGCATGTGTATGTCATGGCTTACTATGTGGGGATAGTTGTTGCATGACCAAAACTGGTTGCCACCTGGGTACTTCTTATTTTAAAGAGTAAATTATACACAATCTGTTCACTGTAATGAGGTATTTTATTAATTATTAACTTTGATGATTTACCATACAAATATAATGTCGATTCCCAGGACATATTGCTCATCGTAGTTTGGCTCATGTACTTATTGTTGGATTAAAAATCTCAGTACAGTTTGCCGGTTAGGCCTTATTAACAGTTATTAGCTAATCAGTACATGTGTACAGTACTAAGGGCACTGTTAACCTTAGGAATGTCAGATAGTTGGTTTGATAATTGGTATATAATATACATTTTACATAGAAGGGTAAAGACACCACAGAAAAATAACATCCTTTTTAAATTTTGAACTGTTTATAGAACTGACAATTTTATAAAAAGTAGGATCTAGGAAACATTAAGCAATGGTATAAACAATTAAAGTAACAATGCAATTATAATTATTCTAACTTCTAGTTTTACATTGTTAGAGTTTTACAAGCAATTCTAGTAACAATGGAATCAAGTAGACTGGAGTTTCCACTTTCTATTTGACTTATTCTGTAATAAGATTTTATAAAATTTTCATCAATATTTTCTGCAATTTCTGATATATTTGTTTCACATCCTGTAATACATTTTTCTTGAAATATTTTCATTTCAGGAACATTGGAGTACTTTGATATAATTACAACTATCATGTCATCATCCTGGTCATTAGCGCTTGTATCTTTCAACGACTGTGTGATATTTTTGGAACTTGATAAATTGAACAAAATTTCGCTAGCAAGGGACTTAGTTTTCATACAGGAGTTTTCACTGGACAAGTAAGCATTATTCACAGCAACTACAATCTGAAATGGATCGACAATCAATCTGCGGCTAATTAACACTGGCGATTTATCTTTGAAAATAGAACTTATGTTGTCTTTTAGCCATTTTATATTTTTGATATTTGTAAAATAGGATATACCTAAATATTTTCCGTTTTGCAGACAGTAAGCTTTCATTGTTTTGAATGATTTTTATTACCTTTACTAAAATGTAGTGTCAGTAGTTAGTATTGCCTGGAAATCGGAATTATAAGTAAAACTTGTTTGGTGTGGTCGCTACAGGTTACAGCCAACTTCACAGTTTCACATTTAAATTTCACAATCGAGAGTCGAGAGTCGAGAGTCTCGAGTACTTGTCACTCGACTGTCAAATTACTTATCAGTCAAATCTCGAAGCTCGAATACTCTTTATTCCATGACAAAATAAATTACGTAAACCATAGATATCAATCTATGGTACAAGCACAGAAGTATATTTTATAATAATTATGCTTAAATACCGGGTAAATGGACATTTCCCCCGATTGTTTTCGGTGTAGTAGAACATTTACCCTCCCCACGATATATTTTTGACATTTTCCCTCCATTTTTTTTCTAAGTGTTATTAACTAATAATAATATTGAATTTAATAATAGAATATTATTTTTTTTTTAAATAAAATATAAAATATATTAAAATTTTTTTATTTTCATAAATATAATAGATTATAAAGTTACATGTTTGATCCACTAAACTAAAACAATACAATTAAAAAAAAAATACGTATATAAATATATAATTAATATAATTAATAATGGCTAAAAATTCCGGCATAAAAAAGATACATTTTGTAAAAAACATTTGATTACTGATTCTTGTGTTATTTCTACAAACACATATTATTATTTTTTTGTTAAAACTGTACCAATTTGGATATTAAACAATTTAATAATTGCTTTTGAATTTGATTCAAGTAGTTCAGTTGATCAAAAATATACGTCTATAATTTATTATATTTATGAAAATATTTGGAAATATTAGACAATAGGCAAAATAATAATTTCATATTAAATCTATATAATAAAATTAAGTGGCGGGATAATCGTGACCATTTTTCTCAAGAGAAATTAGACCGATTCAATTTATTTTTTTTTCAATACATTCTTTTCGTCGAGAAGAAGAACGTATCGCCAATTATATTCGTGTCAGGACGCCACCGGTAGGGGTTCAAACGGGGATTATGAGATTTGCGTTGGAAATTTGCCATTTATTGAACGGTTGCCCTGGGTTATTACATTGTTTTATAGGAACTATTTATTATTATTAATTGTTGGCTGAAAACATATTATTATAGATCTGTTCTTATATATACTAATGTTTATGTTATCTTTAAGTATATAGATTATTATTATGGGAAAAAGAAAAATTATTGGAAAATCTTCATATTCTTCTATAAAAAACAAAAAGCACAAGAAAAAAAACGACAGAGAAGTAGATGAATCTCAAGAAAATGTTGAAGAAGGTATCACTTATGTTTACAGTAGTGAACGAACCAGACAAAGAAAATCAAAGTTAGCACAATTTTAACAATAAAATATACCGGGTGATTCCTTTCTCATGAAACACTCATTATTTCACCTTGTAAAACAATTATCAAATCAAAATTTTCCAAAAAAAAAAAAAATTAATCACTTACAGATATAAACGCTGTTATTGATGCTGTGGGTGAAGTAGATAATGTATTTTCTAAAAATGGCCAAATATACGATAAAAAAGAAATAGTCCTAATCGATGATAGGAATGAAAAGGTATTTATTTTTTTTGATTCACTATTTAATAATTTTTAATTTTTAATATATCTACAGATAACTTTAACATTATGGAATGAATTTGCGACTAATTTCATGGGTAAACTAAATACCAAAATAACCTTACGGAATACCAAAATTAGTGACTACATAAATCAAAGATATTTAACATTGAATAGACAATTAATAGTTTCCTTTTCCTAAGACGTAGACAAAACAACTAACATAGAGTAAGAAGCAAAATATTATGTATTACAAGATCGTAAAAATAAATAATAAATGATTTTGTTTCTACACAAATGTAAACGATTTATTTTCCAGATTTGAAGGATGGTTTAATAGAAAATATAATAAAGGATGTTTATTTGATGATGTGAATGAACATGATATGCCATAACATGATATTACACTTCTGGAAAAAAAAAATATTTAATAAATAACTTTTCAATTTTCTATTGTTATCCCATTGTTATTTTCTAATATTAATTATTAATTATTGTCCATCCTAATATCATATTTATCCTATTATACCCATATTATATATTTATCTAGGTTAATAGTTAATTATTTAAAACTGACTTCTAGAGAAAAAATTCCCCGGCGAAGCCGGGTAACACCTGCTAGTAATATAATAATATTATTAAAGGTAAACTTAAAAAAAAATGGGGGGGGGGAAATGTCAGCATAAAAAATATATCGGGGGGGAAATGTCCTACTACACCAAAAACAGTTCTGGAGAAAATGTCCGCACTCCAAGATTCAAACATTTCAAACACAGATAGTATTTTACATGACAAAATATTATATTCAATTTGTCATGGTATTTTACACGAATAGACATATGACATGGAAGTATAATAGAACAAATAGTTTATCCACGGACGACAGATTAAGATGTTTATCATTTACTACGTTTATATGGTGGAGATAAAACGTTTTGAAATGAAATCGTTTTGAATTCAAAACGGTTTTGGATCATGTAAACGGTTTAAAATCGTTTTGAAATCATTAAACCGTTTTGAAAGATAAAAAGTTGGTACTAGGTGGCTTAAGATTATAAGGCGTTTTAGTTTTTCAAAACTATTTTGAATTGGTCATGAATACGGGGATTATCCCGAAGTTGTATTAATTAATTTAGAAATAGCTTATAGAATAATTTTTTATAGGTACTAAACAAATAATTTTAACATTCCACTGATTTCTATACAACTACTTGAGTAGTCTACTTCTGTGCAATGCCTGTATAGAACTCTGTGGGTTTTGTGGATTTTGGCGATTTTGGATCCCTGTGGCGCTTTGTGCAGTGGTGCGCCCAAATATCTGTCCCCAAGGCGTAGACTTTAGAGACCATAGATCTATGGTCCCCAGGTGGTGCGCCTTTGCCCCTGCCCAGTTGTAGCACACTATATTATATTATTATCTATTCTGTATTTTTGTCATGAATTGATTTTTCATACTGTATGTACTAGTTACTAGTAAACCTCTTAGAGTTATTTTACTCTATGCTATAACTATTACTGTGGAGCACGGTTTAAGATATGTAATATATCCCAAGTAATATGTCCTAGATCTAATATAATATAGTTTTGGCTGCATTGCGGACATTACTATCTAGTATTTAGCACTTTAGGCCCAAGTAGTGCATAATATAGTTGGTTATTTCACTTGTAGGCAAGGTACATACAAATTACTGTAGAAGGACTAATACTATTACATTTATACGTACCTGAGTACCGGATGGCAGACCCTACAATGTTGGTGGGTCGTGGGGAGGTTGACCAGTGACCACTGACCACGAAATGCTTATGGTTGGGCGGTGTACGGGGGGTATTTGTCCTTCTAGCAATACTAGCGCTCCCTTGGTGGATACTTATGGAACTAGATTTGTGATTTTTTTTTATCTAGTTCCATAAATATCCACTAAGACAGCGCTAGTATTGCACTATTGTTCTATGCTATGCTAGACCTAGACGCCAGAAGGACAAATGCACCGCTTACTCCGTGCAACCAATAACATTCGTATTTCGTAACCATATTAATTATCTCGTGTCCAGCCCGGCCTGTATATCTTGTGCTTGTAGCATATTATTATCACTTGCTAGTTGCTAATCGCTATCAAATATAAATTTTTGGCAATTCAGGCAATTCAGCATTGGGCATTTGTGCACATATTTTATTTTTTTATCTATGATTCAGATTTCTGAGTTCAAATCGAATCGTTTGCGAAGACCTTTGAAAATTCAAAATAGACATGATGCGAATTCTGACGTAGTGACTTGATCCGTGATTCCGAAAATAAGGACTGCAATGCTGACATGCTGTTTTTGATTTATTACAGTGACGCCGACATGCCGCACACGCGACGCGCCGTAAAATATTGGTAATCGACCGACCATGTTCGTTTTTGGGTCATAACCAATAATAATAAAGTGACTCCTCGTCGATGAGGTTAATTGGTATATAATAATATATATTTTAGAAGCTAACAGTTTACACTACAAAGAACGTTTATTTCTGTAATGGTTTTTTAATTTCTGTTTGCTATAGTTTCAGCCAACCGTTGGTAGTCCAACGTTGAGACAACAACTCACATTCACAACAGTCGGTTTACGGTTTGAATTGTTATTGGACCTTCTGTATAATCAGATTACAGAATAGGTTATTCTGTGATCAGACATTGGTTTGGAACACAACATCACAACCTGCCCTGTGGATGGCCGTAAACCGTACTAACACTCACTACTGAAACTTCCAAAACTTCAGTCCACTGATCACTTCACTGTCCTGAATCCAGGCTTCAGTTTCCTTAAAACCGTATTTAGTCAACTCACATTGCCTCAAGGGTTTTGATGTTTGAGTATGTGAAACCGACACAAGGATGTGTGTGATCCATTGAGTTTCTGGTGCGCAGCTAGATAACCTATTACGGTTTTGCTCTTCGCGTGTTCACAATCAACTTATCACCCACTACCGTGTAAGAAAATAGTAAGTTGACCTTAATATCATTAGTCATAACTAGGGCCCGGAATTATATGCACTAAAAATGTACGAAATATGCATGCATTTATTATTCACTGATTATCATTCAAATATGCACTTAACATGCAAAAATATGGAAACTAAAATGCATTTTAGTTAATAATCAAATTAAGAGTAGTGGAAGTACATGTACCTAGTTGTAATAGTTGTATTATATTCAGTTGTGTATTGGTACGGGTATGCGGGTATACGCCGTATACCCATCAGAAGATTTTCGATTTTCGGCGTATACCCAATGTAAAATCTTATTTTATGGGTATACGTTTCCAAAATAACCAGAAAACCAAATAAGATTTAAAATGTATTTAATAGTTCATATAGGAAAAAAAAGTTATTCGTTATTATGTATTAATGAATTATTTATCAATTGAAGTAGGTATTGAATATAAGTTATATAACAATATGCGTTGTGTTTAATGTATTTTAAGGGTTTAAGTTCAATTTAGTAAACCCAATATTGAATACAAAAAAATCTTTGGGGAAAATTTTATAGATTGTCTGATTGTACCTATAATAATAATGTTATTATTATTTTAATTTTTTTGACATTCGAGTTGATTTTGTTTTATTTTCTATTGTTACATTATAAAAAAATTAATAAAATAATTTTAAAAAATATGTACTAATTGAACTGCAATAACGTTATATAATATATACGATGATATAATTTGATCGTTTAGGTTACATACATATTTTATTGGTGCGTATACCCATAAATATATTTACCAATACACCACTGATTATATTGCACAATTTTTATCCATATTTTTTGATTTGAAACAAAATCTATTGTTGTTGTTTTTTTTTACTTAATTGTTACTTAATTAATTGTTTTTCCTTAATGTTGACTCGTCCGGAAAAACCAACGAACAACAGTAAAACAAATGGGTATGAAACACTGGTATTCGTAAAATGACAAAATATGCAAAAAAATATGTAAAATAAAACTTTGTATTCCAGATCTATTGACTATAATTCAAACTTGTAGCTTATTTAGCTACTTTTTAGACTAATAAAAAAAAAAAACATGCAAATTCATATAAATCTGGGCCCTAGTACTTGGTTATATTATTAATTTTTTTCTTATTTGAACTTATTTAGTATTATTATTTTATAATAGAAAGAATCTAAAACATTTGGTCCATTTAAAAATTATCCGATTCCATTATTATTATATAGTGTGTTATACATTAGTAGTAGTGTTAATTACATTTTAAGAAACAAAACAATTATAATCTAACTTCTTACATGAACTATTTGTATACATCATGTTCAATCTTTATTCAACCATCTATTTAAAGTCCGTGAAAGATAATTTTGTTAAACATTTTTGTTGCTTTACTGTTATGTTTACTAGATGTCTACTTGATGACCTACTTTATTTTACTGACCCACCCTAATATTTATGTTTTTTGTTTTCAAAATAATTTCCCTGTTATTTATAACTGAAATTATATTAAATATTTTCCTATTTTATTTATTTTTACGACATTTATATTTTATATATTTAAATTATTATTCCATAGTAAATATTTTATAAGCATTGTTATACATACCTAACTTATTTCCAGACCTTTATCACTGTAAGGCCAAATAAAATACATTTTCATAAGCTACCACCTACTATAGCAGCATGCCAGTATAATTAAATTAATATTAATATACCTAACATAGAGTCATAACCACTGAATTATATCAAAACCATGTAAATATACTATGTTCAAGTTAAGATACATAGTCCAACTTGTATGCAGGAATGTGGCAATACTACACGACAGGTGTATGGATAGCTGACTCGGGAAGGGGGGGGGAGAGGTTGCCTTATTGCTGCCGACTATGTTTCTTTACTTGAACAAACAGAGTAGGAATTAGGAAGTATGTAAATAGTCAATACCATAATTGGGTTCATCTAACTTTAAATATAAAATAACATAACTAAAACTTAAGTGTGCACAGAAATGAATATCAAGGGGTACTATCAGTATTTAGGTGCCCTCTCCTAACAAGACCAGCCGGTAGACAGAGACAATATCTTTTTGTAACTCTACAGCTACTTCCTAAAAAACAAATAAAGCTTTATCACAACTGCAACTTTTTGTTAATTGTAGCACACTACTTCCTAAGCTTATGTTTAATTGCAGCATGTAACATTTCAACTATTATTTTTGATTTAATTTTAATCAATTAGTAATAATAAAATATTATATTGTCTTATCATTGGTTATTTTGGGATAAGTGCCAGACATCCAGTTATTATACCCAAAGAATACACTCCTCATTATCATAATATCATATTTTGTATAATGTATACACTGTGCGCATTCCAGTAAAATAATTTTAAAATATAGAAGTATATTTAATCGGATGGATTTTAACTATCAAGTAAGTTGTAATAATTTTTGGTGCTCATTCAAGTATTTATTTTTAGCACTCTACTCCCAACCACTTGGTATTATTTTTTTTATTTCTTTTATGTATCACTGTATCAGGGTTGTTAGATCAATTTAAATAGTGTATATTATGAATTATGATATATGTAAATAAAACATTTTATCGGATAAACCATAAGTTAAATAATATAGGTGATGTATAAGTATACTGTATAGCCAGTATTTTTTTAAAAATATTGTGGCTTTTAGAACTTTGCTATCTTTAAAAAAAGATATAATTTGTCATTCCCATATTTTAAGTCTATTGTCTCGCATATCTAGTTGGAAAATGTACCATTGTCTGGACTTCTCTACATTCACAATAATTTGTGTCCTCTTCGTCAATTATTTCCCAGTCTTTCAGGTTCTCCATCATTAGGTTAGTTGACCTTAAATTAAACTACATAATATAGAATAGGATTCAGTTTTAATTGTTAACAAATATTATCATAAATTATCTATACTCCGTTTCACGAGAGAAGGTACACGTTTTTTCGTCCGTCGATGCGCATCTCCCACCAATTTCGCCCGTTCGTTCACTGCCGCCGGGCAGTAAAAAGTGGGGGAAATTTGGCCTCCGCGCTGTTGACGGTGGCAGTCGGATGCGTGACTCGTGTACCTTCTCTCGTGAAACGGAGTATAGATGTATATTATATAAAAATAAACTATCAAATAGATATGATTAATAAATTATGAGTTCAAATAAGATTTAGGTAATTAGATTTAATATGTACTTTGAATTAAAAAAATATTTTGATTTTTAGAATATTCATAAATGACTTCAATGAAAGACTACATAAAAGTTGAAATCACTGGTGATGCTGATGCTATTTCCAGGTATTTGCACATAATCTTTATATTATTTTCTTATGATTTTTAATTCAATAAAATATTGTTAATTAATTATATTTTTAATTTTATAGTGAATTATATGTTGAAGACACTATTGAAAATCCTGTATGGTATACAGTTGAAGATAATCATGTTTCTTTGGTATCTGAAAATGTTGAGAAAGTTATTAAGGTTGAAACTGATATGTTGGATGATTGTATGTGGGAAAGTAGAATTGAAATTTCCAAAGATGTTGCCAACCAAAGTAATATGAAGTTACCCTTGGAATGTCAGGTAATATCATTTTTAAATACATTATTCTTGTTGTATGCGGTTTATCGCTTGTCTTCACGTGACATATTCTTTCTACCACATTTTAATAGGAATATCATACTTATATTATATAATATATTGATATATTTTAACTTATTTACATTTTATAAATAAATTATTAGAAACATTTTATTGTATTATTCATTTGAATACATCTTAACAATTTGTGGTGTTTTTGTAAAAATACTATGTAGTATTTGGTATACTCTCATTTTTGAACTTAATGTAGTGATACACATATGCAATGAATATTGTGATTTTATAAGTTCAAAACAATTAAAATTTAACCTTTTAAAAAGTCGCTCGTGAAGAACTATTTTGCAAGGCTCTTACAAAATACATTTACAAATTCCCAAATTTAACAAAAACACATTTTTTGTTGTTACTTAGTTTTGTACCTATGTTTTTATTTTTCACTAGTAAGAATTAATATTTTATAACTATTAACTTGGTAATTTGATTGGCAATTCTTATTAATCTGTGGTAGCAAATCAAACATTTTACTTAAAAAAAATTCAATAATAACGGGCATGAACAGTGATTAATACAGCCACGCGTTATGTACTTAAATTTGGTAATAATCAATCCTAATTATTTATTATACTGTTCTAACTTATAGATAATAAAATTAATAAAATGTATTATAATTTATATATTTAATGTCATATGACGATAAATCATAATACAGAATACAGATTGCTCAGTGGCGTAATTTGGAATTGGTTCTGGGGTGGGATTAGGATATAAGTTTATACTATCGTTCTAGTCACTAGAATCTAGTGGTTCTAGTATAATATAATTTACAAAAATAATGATTATTGCCTGACCCATTGTGTTTCTGAGATAAGTTTTTACTCTTTTTAAAGTAGAAAACATACGCTCTGGTGAAGTGGTCGAGACTGGCAATGTACATAATATTTTTAAGAGCAAAAATATGTTGGAATAAATTTGTTCATCACACATAATAAGTGCTTGGAGACCAGATTTTGGAAGCTTTTCACATTTATCTAATTTAAGCTTCCATAATTTTAATTCAAAAAATGATTTATCAAAACATTCTACATCAGGACTATAAAATTCTACCAATTGTTTGAATGATAATTCTTCATCTTCAGATAAATTTGAATTTGTTGAAAATAAGCATTCGAACCCTACATAAATATAATTAAGAATTAATTATTTTTTAACAATATTTGTATAATAATATGCGATTCTTATAATTATTATGTTATATCACTGTTCCTTTGAAAATATCTGAATGAGACAAAAACCTTTCTTGTAATTCAGTTATAAAATAATCAAGATAAGGTAGAAAAACTGTTATCCTATAGTATGTTTCTACATTTAACTCTCCATCTGTTATAGGATTGGCACGGTTTTTTGGTTTTTTAATGATTCTTTTGAGTGTTAATTCAATGTCTTGTTTAGCAGCCATGTCCTATAACAAATTATACTCAGCTTAATATAAGTGATTATATTATAATAATATATTTTATACCTTTGCTTGACTAAATATTTTTTTAAGTTCACAATCACAATTACTTCTAGTTAGCTTTAACTCTGTCACTATATTTTCTGTGAGATTGACTGCTTCTTTTAAATCAATTCGCTCTCTTTGCAACTGCTTGCATAGAGGCAAACCATATGAAAACAGTAGCTAAATACATACAATTTACAAATTAAATTACAACTAGTTACTTATTACAAAACATACAATTTACATTACAATAGGAAATAAATTATTTTAAATTTATAAAAAATAATAATATTCACCTTAACAACATAAACTGATACAATGAACTCTGAATCAATTGATTTTATAAGCATATTGGCTTCTATAGCAGTTCCTGATGAATCTTTCCAGTCTGAAATTAATTCTAAGGCTTCTAATACAAAATCAAATAATTCCACAAAATCGTGTACAGCATCATAGCGCTGTACCCATCTTGTAGCACATAGTCTTTTAAGGCTTTTTATTTTTATATCAGTATTGCTATTTTCAATACAAGATAATAACCAGGGCTCGGGACTTAAAGCACTTAAAATCATTAAAATAAGCGCTTAAATAAGCACTTAAAAACATCATTATAAGCACTCAAATAAGCATTTAAAAAACTTAAATTTAAGCAAAAATATTTATTAAAAAAAAAACAATAAAGTAAAAATAAAAATTTATCTTTATATTATAAAAAAAATTAAACTTCATTTTCAGGACTGAGGATTTTATGGATTTTCCAAGGGATTTTCTGAAAAATAAAATGTAAACAATATTTACAAATAGTTGAAAAAAAAAATTTTTTAATACATTTAATACATTTTTTATTTAAATTATTTTTAATTTTAATTCTATCAAAAACAACTTTGCAGTAGAAAACCATAAAAAAGTATGAAAACTGGTCAAAAAAGCAATAAATATCATAAAAACTTGAAATAAGCATTTTTTTGAAAAAAGCAAAAAAAAAGCACTCTCAAATTTCATAATTGAATGTGTTGTAACATGACATACACTTCTATAGTACTCTGCTACATTTTATGTCAATCTAAAAAAATAAGCAAATGCTTTAAGTCCCGAGCCCCGATAATAACACATTATGGCGTTTAGGTGTATTGAAGAAAATATATAATTTCTCTATAATGCCCAAACAGTTTCTAATGGGTTGTATGTTACACGCAGTTGATACAGCCAAGTTCAATGAGTGGGCTGCACAATGTACATAATATATCGCTTTAGGAAAAGTAGTTCTAATGTGTGTTTGAGCACTATTGAACTGGCCTGACATGTTTTTAGCGCCATCATATCCTTGGCCATAAAGGAAATTGTAGTTTATTCCACATTCAGTTAATCCTAAAGTATAAAATCTTAGTAAAGTATTCTAAAGTATAAAATATTTTATTTATTAGTTACCACTTAAAATAGACTCCTCTAGATTTTTCCCAGTTAGGCTATTTACAGGTATAAATTTTAGAAAATTGTCTTTAATATTATATTTTGAATCAACATATCTCACACATAATGCTAACTGTTTGATAACTGCTATGTCAGTGGTTTCACCAGCCAACACGGTAAAACAACGAGAGTTATTTACTTCATTTACTATTTCTTTTAAAATTATTTCTCCACATGCTGAAATTATTTCATTTTGAACTTGAGGTGTGATGTATTTGTTTCTTCCTTGTTCTTCTAAGTGATGTTTTAAATAATCATCACCTTCACTCCAATACTTAAGTATAGCTCTAAAATTACCTAGATTGGTTGATTGGTTGTTGCTGTCTATTTAAAAATTGAATAGATGTATTTTAGTATTTATTAAAAATATATATATACAATTTTATAAATATCATAAAATACTAACTTCCAGAATCCCTGTGGCCTCGCAAAGGTATTTCTTGACGACCACACAAGATCACACAATTAATAATTGGGATAAGCTTTTTTCTATTTGATTTGATTTGTTCAACACCAATTAAAATTATATAAAATAAAGTAAGTAATTATGTTTAAAAATAATATTGCATATTAGGTACATAATTATTAACTACTTAGTAGTGGTATTAGGTACATGTGTGATATACTATACAAAAAAAACATGATTAGTAAATCAGTACCAACCTTTCTAAATCTAACTGATTAATGATTGATAAGTTTTGTTTAGAATAAACACTAAGAAAATGGTTAGAGTCCACGACACAATATCCATGATATAGCTTTTTAGAATGTTCACGAAAAATCTAAAATACAATCATAGCAATTTAATAAGATATACTGTAAACATTAAAAAAGTACTACATTATAAAAACCTGCTTAGCATTTTTCCATTCATCTAAGGCCCTAACAGCAAGTTGACCTAACGGCTGATTGTTTACACTACCAGACTTTGCAAAAACAGTACAAAATTTACAAAAAGCACCCATTTTCAACTCAGAATATGTTAGCCATTCAAACTCAGTCAGCCATTTGTATTGAAATCTTAGGCCACGGTTTTTGTTTTTATCAGTTATCAGAAAACTATAATTTGGCGGTGGTACCCATACATTTGTAAGAACCTGTGAAATATGAATAAGTAAAAAAATATCTTCAACAGCTAAATTTTTAAATTAGCCAAGTATTATGAAAAATTTAAATTAATGTATAGTTGGTATATACCTAACAAGTATCATAGTATAGGTTACTTAAAAGATATTTATCTTCATCAGCCAAATCATGTTTATGAACAAATAAACCTATATCATTTTTATGGTACTGGGCATTGCTACTTAAGCATTGAATCTTAAAATGTAAGAAGAATAAAGCATGTGTTTTAGTATATTAAGCTATAATATGATATTATGTAGCATATTTCAAGCATATCACAATATGTGCTGATAAATAATAGCATATTATTGCATATTTGCATACAACTAAATAACCAAATAGAAGCAATGTCCAAATTAAAATATACAAATAATTAATAAACTTAAGAATTAAAAATGTTAATTTTTAATCATTAACTTTTCCTAACTTTGTACTTACAGGTTGTTCCACAGAAATCATTGATGTAGATTGATCTAATTCTTTATGTTTTTCCTAAGAAAATATCCTTGTGTTATTGATTTTTAAATTTATATAAATAATTTTATAAATTTACATAGAAATTAGAAATACATAAATGTATGAACATTTAGATTATTTCAAAAAATAGTTCAACTTTATTACCACAAGTTCTTTGCTAGGTTGGTCTTGATCTGAATCACATTTTGACAAGCTGTTCTGTTGATCAGTTACTTTAACTTTTTTTTGGAAAAAATAAATAAAGGCATTTGACTGTCTTTTCATTTTTTATTTAATAATTTATTATGTAATTTAGTAATATATTAAATAATAGAAAACAATAGACACACATCCACAGACCACAGTTAAAGAAAAAATATTATTTTATTATAATATAAATAATAATCGAGATTGGTGTTGCACTTGCACTGTTGCTCAACGTTTACACTTTTACAGTAATGTAATATTCGAAAATAGTTAATACCACAGAATAGAATAATATCTACTAATATCATTATAATAATAATACATTGTTTGTCGACGTCTCACGTCGTCGATAAGCAATTTCCTGGGAAATACCACAAATTTTATCGAAGTTTTACCAAGTTTAGTCGAAAACAAGAATAATCAATATAGTAATAATATGTCAACCACTGTACTCATTCCATGATTATTATAAGAACTAATCTAGATTATATAATCAATAATTGATACATAACTAGCATTAATATTTGTATTAGACAAATTTCAATGTTTCACGTTTTTGTGATATATTTCATGCTTTTAACACTAATCTAGAGTCGTAAATTGTAGATTTATCAGTGTTATGTTGTAACTATGAGCTGTACAATTGTCTTGTCATATATTGTAATTTATGAGCTATCGTAGTTTTATATTAGTATTAATATTCATGAATTCTTATTTCTTATCTTAAAATCTTTTAAAACTTAGTACTTACGGGAATTTAATAATGGATATTCTAAAGAAAAAAAAAGGGTCGGGGGGATATATCCCCATATTCCCCCCATAATTACGCCACTAAGATTGCTTAATTTGTTTAAATGTTAAAGTATAATATATACTTATTACACAGGGTAGTATACCCTAATTCACCAAATGCTAAATGCCGAGTATACGCTGTATGAATCCCGGACGAATAGTCTGGGCAAAAAAATTGTGTCACAGTCATTTCGTCGCCACCACACATTCTTCACAGAACCACAACTTTATAGGACTAAATATTATATTTTATTACTATTCCTTATACTTACCTACAGTTTACAAATATTATTAAATTAAAATAATAATAAACACCATTGTAAAACCACTAGGTTCCTCGTCCCGCTTAGAATCTATAAATAGTCAATACACACATCCAGGCAGGTACACAAAAAAAAATTGTTGGGGGTTCAAGTAGTTTCCTGGGGAGGGTTGGGGGGGTCATAGATGATAGATATAAATAAATTACACAACTATTAATTTTTGAGGGATTGGACCCTCAAAACTACATTGTATATTATGTGATTGCAAACATCAATCACTCTACAAGAATAAGAATTATTTTATTTACCATTATTTTGAATAATAATTAAATATAATATATTAATATTGTATAAGAAAATTAATTACATTTTTAAATGAATATTAATTATAAATGTACCTACATATTATGTTAATATATTATATTATTAATCTATACCACGGTTATCTTAGTAGGTAACAGTGATCTATACTAATATATAAAGAAGAAAAATTGTTTGTTTGTCCTGGCTAATCTCTGGAACTACTAAATCGATTTTAAAAAAAAATTTACCTTCAGAAAGCTATACTATCCCATTATTCCTATAGGCTACAATTTTTTTTTTTTGCAAACAGAAATTTTTTTAGAATTAATATATTTTTGTTTATTATAAGGTTGCTATTGGCTACAAAATATAAAATAGTTATAATGATTCAATATCATAAAATATAATGCAAATATGCAAGGAAAAAGTGGCTAAATATTATATGCCATATGTTACATTCATATTTTTTTTTAAAAAAAACCTCACTTTTACACCAAGGAAAGTAGGTACTAGATATTCCATTAAAAACAAAAAAATATTTAAATAGTTAATATTTTAATACTTTGAAAATCATATTTTATAATCTTCATTTTTTCATATTATCGATTGTTTAAAATACAATGTTTTGAACTTTCAGAAAACTTAAAAATAAAGGCAATCAAAATCAAAAATAAAATAAAATCATCTGTAAATATTAGTTATAAAAAAAAAAAAGTTGCGAAATTGAGTTACCGCCTTATTTGTTGAAGTAACAATATAGTATGCCGAAACACAGTTGTATGTAGGGTTGCCACTTCTCCGGGTTTCATCCGGATAATCCGGGCTTCAGGTTCAGTGAATTATTCTCCGGGTCATAACATTTTTATATAATTATGAATAGTTTGTCAATAACAAGAACATTGATTTTCTTACTCCAAAAAATAAGATAAGATACGATTTATAGTCCTATATAGATTTGTATATGACTTATAATCTGAATATCTGCGTTTAGTTTTTGTGTCAGTGAAATTGTTTTTTGTTGACCTTTTTTTTTTTTGCTTATCGCCTTGTCTCTTGGGCTGCTATCTTTCAAAGGTGGCAACCCTAGTTATATGTGATTTTTTGTTGTTCATATCTTATCTATACGTGTTCCGATCTCATAAAGTGTTGCAAATATGATAATATTTTATCAATATTCGGTATTCATTTAGTATGTGACTGCACCGAGTATTAAATGACAAGTTGAACACAAATTTTGAATCATATAGAGTTGGTATTTTTAACGGGCAATGAAGTGTACAGGATCAGCTAGTTATTAATATAATTATAAATAAAAGTTTAATAGAATATTTTGTATTTTTGAAATTTTTGTCTGGCAATATATGTGCTCGGACTTGTTGTCCAATAGTAAAAAAATTAGTCAGTACTTTTTGTCCAACTTTTTTCAAGACACACTTTTTGAACGATTACCACTCCAATATTCCCAGTTAAAACACCACTCATAACAATAAAAAAAAAAACAATCAAAACTATCTTTGCTAGCATTTTTTAGACAATCCGACGCCAACCAACGAGATACGCACATGTGGGAATCTAACTTTTTGGAATAAGTATATTTAGTTAGTATATAGATAACACATTTGGTGGTGGATTGCATACAACACTATGCATTATGAGTGGTGAATCGCGTACATGACGTGGTAGATAACATACAACAAGAATACTTTAAATATATAAACATTAAATAATTATTTTATTGATAAATCATTTTTTTTTCTCACAGGATGTTGCAGATAATAATATTTACGTAAATCATGAAAATACAAGTGATAAGATATTTCATTGTAATATTTGTGGAAAAAGCTTTGCTTTAAATTATCTTTTAAAAAACCACTTGGCCGAACACAAAAGACAAGTAAATTATAAAAACCATAAATGTAAATTTTGTAAAAAACAGTTTAAGTTAAAATTTGGTTTGAATAGACACATTCAAAATCATCACAATTCCATGTACAAATATTCTAAGTATATTGAACACAAAAAATACCATGAAAGAAGAGATCAAACTAAGTTTGATACCATTCCTAATATAAAATTGTGCAAATTAAACGGTGTTTGGAAAAGTAAAACCAATGAATTTAAATGTAACATTTGTTTCCAAAAATGCTACAATGAAAAGAATTTGGCCGAACATATGGAAACTCATGACAATTGTCAAACACAGTGTAGTGATTGCTTAGATTATGTTTCAGTTTCTGAATTGAATAATCATATGGAAAATATACATAATAAACATTTATTTAAATGTCAGAAGTGTAACCTACAATTTCAAAAACAACAACAATTAAATTGTCATTTACTTCATTGCTTAAGAAGTTCAAAAGTTTGTAGTGAAATCAATGCTATTGAAAAAACGTGTTCTGCTTGTGGAATGGTTTTTAATAGTTCTTTATCATTGATAAATCATACAAATATTGGTTGTAAACATTACACTTGTAAATATTGTGGACAATTTTTTAGTACAAGGAATTTTTGGCTAAAACATACGGATGTTCACAAAAAAGTTGAACAATGTGCAATGTTGAAAGTAAGTACTGATAAAACATCTACAGTAAGAGAATATAATCAAACTGAGGTTGTTAATGATCCTTCTTTTAATACAAATGGAAGCCAATTCTTATCCAGAGATATTACAGGAAGATATAGCTCAGATCATACCAGATTAGT
Source organism: Macrosiphum euphorbiae (assembly GCA_949089665.1). NCBI lineage: Eukaryota > Metazoa > Arthropoda > Insecta > Hemiptera > Aphididae > Macrosiphum > Macrosiphum euphorbiae. The sequence goes on along the minus strand of CARXXK010000001.1, from coordinate 73,199,376 downwards.
GAACAGCAGTTCAACAATTGTTTCGACTACTCCACATGAATCAATGCCGAACAATTACATTATTCCAAATCCTGAGAAAACTGATATCTTAGAAAAAAATAGTTCAGATCAAACATGTTTAGTTAACAGCTCAACAATTGTATCGACTGCTCCACACACCTATATCCCGAATAATAACATTGTTTCAAATTCAGGGCAAAGTGAAATCTTATTGAATACCTTGGAAAGAAATAGTTCAGATCAAATAGGTTTAGTAAGCAGCAATTCTAAAACTGTATCAGCTACTCCTATGGCTCCACGGCCCTCAATGCAGCCATTCCGTGAGAATCTTCCATCCTTATCGAATACCTTGGAAAGAAAGAGTTCAACCCAAATAGAACACCATCTAGAAAGGAGAAATTTATTTCCAGAGACGGTGGTTCCAGAAGACATATTTCGCAACAGAATTATGATTATAAAACAGGAAAAATTCTATCATAATACTGTCAGAGACCATTTTCAACGTCAAATAATAATCCAGCAATCAAATGAATTGGGACAGCAATCAAGTGTATCGATTTCCCCACATAATTCATTAGGAAACAACAATAGCCCTGTTCTAAGTATTAAGCAGGAAAAAAATAGTTTAGAACAAAATTTAGCAAACAGCAATGAATCAATTGTATCAACTGCTTCACAAAACTCAATGGCAAACAATTTCAATTTACTAAACATAAAGCAAGAAAAAAACTTGGATACAAATGACAGAGAAAGTAACAGTTCAGATCAAGCGGATTCAGTGAATAGCAATGAATCAACTTTAGCAAATGAACCTCGTAATTTAATGGCAGAACAAAACCCTATTAATATAGCCAAGAATAATATTGTACCTACAGTTAGAGAAACACCTTATTTCTGTATTAGAAAATTGCCTAATATTAAAAATGTACTTGGCTATAATGATCAGACACCACAAAACAATGTTATATTTATATGTAGAATTTGTAAAAATACACCATCTACAGATATACATTCATTTGCATTACACATGAGTGATCACAGTGAGTGTAATATGCATGAATGTATTGTGTGTGATAAAACATTTAACTCTGTAATTATTTGGAAAGACCACATGACTTATCATCAACAGCAAATAGATTTAAATATGTCATCAATTCAGCTTAACCCTACAGAAACTGAATCTAATGCATTATACCCTATTAAATCTAGAACATTTAAACCTCAAGTTTTTAAAAACCTAAGAAATAGAAAATCTGAGGGATCTTTATCGGATGATTCATATTCAGCTACAGCAAAGTTAAATAGTGGCAACAAAATTAAATACCAAAATGACTGTAGTACATTTAAAAAAGTACTTCCTTCCACAAGCGCATTAAAAGTTCATCAAACTCTTCATAATAAATCACAACCATTTTCCTGTAGGTATTGTGATAAAACATTTTCTGGAAAGGGTCCATGTACAAATCATGAAAAATCTCATATCAACTCGCACAATTTTTTATTACAAAATAATGAGAATATTCAACTTGAACCAATTGTAATCCAAAATAGCATAAGTATAGAAGACAACAACTCTGATTCTGAGACAATCTCAATAAAACAAAATAAAAATAACAAATCATCATTAATTAAAAAAACGAATTTCTGTAGTTTCTGTAATAGAAAATTTACAAAGCGCTGTTATTTTACAAACCATATGATGATGAAGCATAAGATAAATCCAAACACACCAAAACAACTTACATCGATTGATTGTAACGAATCAATCATTCCGTCTGAAAACATAGAGTTGACTAATGAATACGAAAACAAATTATCAGTTCCAGTAAATAACAAAAATAACAATCTGAACAACCATGTTAATAAAAGCAATGAAAAGAAATCAACATTTTGCATGTTTTGCAACACACATTTTGCACATCTCGGTGCTTTCACCAATCACATGCGTATTCATGGTTGTAAAACATACGAATGTCAATACTGCCACATGCAATTTAGTAGGAAAGGCCTTTATATTATGCATGAGAAAACACATGTCATAAATAATGTAGTTAAAAGTGCTCCCATTCAAAACAAAAATAATATAGTTGTAGAAGTTAATGATGAACCGCAAATGGAGCGTTTTAATGATTCTGAGGTTCATAGTCCAATTGATGGTAATTCAAGCGGTACAAATTTGATGGACATAGAACATTTATGGTTTCCCTGTGATGTGTGTGAGAAAAAATTCTCTACTCCGTTTCAATTGAATGATCACCGAAAGTCACATTCTGAAATTGTACCATATGTATGTAAGATTTGTAATAAAACTTATCAGTTGAAATTTCGATGGAATTGGCATTTAAAAGGCCACTACAAAAAACACAATGCAAATTTAAAAAGTAAGCAGCATACTAATAATCTAAAATCGAACATTACTAAACTAAAGATTGAATCTATAAGTCATAAAGATAAAATGAAATGTCAATATTGCAAAAAAGAATATAACTCAATATCTCAGTGGAAAAAACATATGACAATGAGCAGGGAATGTCGTCGTCATTGTAAAAGTAACCTTCCAGAGTTTACATCAAATAAAGCTACGAAGAATTCTACCAAATCTGGTCGATTCAGATGTAATATATGTATGAAAACATATAGTACCTCTTACAATCGGACAGTACATAAAAAAAATGTTCATAAAGTGTCAGATTCAGCTTATTTGAATACCTATGATAATATCGATTTACAAAAAGACGAATTAATAGACACAATTCCACAAAAAGACGAATTAATAGACACAATTCCACGAAAAGACGATTTAATAGACACAATTCCACAAAAAACAGCGATTAGGAAACGAAATAGACGTTGTCACATAAATGGCACTAAATGTGAGTTATGTGGTAAAACATACAGCAATGGAGCTAATTTAAATCGCCACATATCCATAATTCACACTAAACGTTTTGAACCTATGACTTGTAATGTTTGTGGAAGTACATTTAAGCATAAATATTCTTACAGAGAACATTTAAAAACTAAACACAAACAATTATTTAAACATTATGAAGAAACAAACTCTACATATAAAAAAAAAAGACAGCAAATCATATCAGTAAATAAAACAAATACTATGAAATACTTTTGCACATTATGTAAAATGAAGTTTGCTGACAATATTTCATTACAAGAACATTCAAAGATCCACACTTTAAATATGTATAAGTGTAACGACTGTGGTCAGCAGTTTGAAACAAATCTTACTCTAGGTACTCATATTTTGGAAATCCACAGTGCCAGTATTTCTACATCTAATAAAAATGAACATGTTGAGAATTATGAGACACAAAATACTTCTCTAGAAATAATGAATTATAATTTTACTCAGTGTGAAGTTTGTTTAAAAATCTTAAAAACCCCAAAATATTTAAGATTACACATGAGATTACACACTGGTGTCAAACCATTCAAATGTGATAAGTGTAACAAGACTTTCAGATTTAAAACAAACTTAAAAGTGCATCAGAAGAAAGATTTGGCATGTTATACCCCATAATTTTATTTTGCGTATTCATAAGTAGAATTTTAAGCCATTCAAAATGACAATATGTTTTGACTTTTGATGTTATTTTAATGTTAGTATAATAATACGGAAAAAAAAAATTAAAATACTTGTGAATTACTTGAATCTCACATTCATGCTTTTCTACTTTGTTTTATCCTAAAAATTCCTTATACATTTTACTATTTTTATTGTTTTAACTACTTTTACAATGAAGTTAAGTTTTTACTGTACATTCGTTGAATGTATTTAAATATATAAATCATTTATTAGAAACAATATTTGATGTGTATTTTTTTATTAATTTAATTTAAGTTTTAAGATTTTTTTTATTAACTATAACTTTTGTTTTATATTAATTTATTGTCAACCAAGTAATTTATTCAAATTCTTATTACATTGTGTATTTAACTGATTAGGTTTAATTTAATAATAAAGTCATTTTTATTTGTTTATTTTATAATTTAAAATAAAATTTAAATACAAGCAAAATTTTGTATAACCAATATTTATAATTTGATTATGTGAGTTTTAATTAAATATATGAATTTTTTAACATTCTTTGAGTTAACTATCAATTATTAGTTACACATTATTAGTGTTAATTATGTTACTCCCTAGAATCTATACATGTTAAGTTGTTTAGCTCTTCTTAAAAATGTGTATGCATTGATTGATGTTATAATATTAGTTTAAATTGTGTTTGTGCCTCAGAGATTTTAAATTTTATTTTTATTTAAACAGCATTACGGGCCGTCTTAGTGATCAATTGGTATATTAATAAGCTAATAGGTTACATACATTTTGAACATTATTCTTCCTTCACATTTTTTATATTCCAATCAGTTTGACAACTAAGTTTGAATTTAACTCTTAAATAATGTTCCACAGAAAAAAATTCACTGCATGCTCAAATTCAATCAATGCTTGATTAACAACTTGGAATATTGATTCTTATTTTTATATTTATAAATTAATACAACAATGTATCCCTTATAAGCATAATAAATAGGGTACAATAAAAATGTAAAAGACGCTGTGCTGTATTGTAGGCGTAGGTATTGATTGTACCTCGGCAAGTAGATTAAAACTTAGTTAATAACTGAGTTTACAAAAATCTTGTGCACAGGAAATAAATTTAAAAAAAAAAAAAAAATAGTTAACCAGAGCACTGTAAAGGAGTCGAGTCAATCGAGTGCAAGCAACAAAAAATATACAGTTTTTTACTTGTGTGGGATCAAAGGCCAAAGCCCCCCACTCACATTGATGTTAAAAATGTTAGCCCCTCCAGAAATTTTAATGGATTTGGGCCTATGGTAATGGATGCAGTGGTGCAACTTCATAATAAGGGGCCCATGTGAACATTTCTAGACCGGGGCCCTTACCTGTTAGCAAGAATGAGTTATACCGTTTATACAGTCATACTTATATATTGTAATTCTAAAAAATATTGTTTTCTCACATGTAATAGTTAATAATTACTAGTTATAATACCTATTACCTACAATATACCTAAGTTTACACAGGTTTCTCGCAAGAGTGGTACTCTTAATTCGAATTCTCCAAAATTAAAAGAGTAAAGACATTATTATTTAGTGTGATTATATTAAAACAAATAATATAATAACTAATAAGGCATATACTATTATTTGTATTATATTATAGTAGCTTCCCGCCCGACGTTGACCAGGCCAAAAATTTGTATTTTTAATAAATATATTTGTACAAAATGTATGTAGCATATTTCATCTAATTATAACATTAATATAATATGTAACGAATTGCAACCATTTAGATTGACAAAAAATTTCTTTTTTCGTATGTTAAAAAAAATCATGTGTGAGCTACTCTTAACCTATCTACAGCCTATATGAGTTTAAAAATTAAGCTATATACACCCTCTGAGTTTCAAGTAAAAATCTATTAAAATTACTTATTGAACACGGTCATTTTTTGAGGCTATTAACTTCGGATAAACCAACATCCAATTTTAGTTGTTCCTATAACCGTCAATAAATGAAAATACAAAATTTAGATTATATAAGTATATCTTGGTTTTGGTGTACCTACCTAGGTACTTCAGTTCACAAATAAATTTGGGTTGCTTTGCGAACTAAATCGACCTAGATGGACAATTTATTTGTAGTGGATTGGGTATAGGCTAAATAGCACTTGGTATAAATCAAACGTGGTTCAAACTACTCTTTAAACTTTCCTGATATCTCCAAGAATAATTTGAAATTTAAACAAATTCGGTCAAGTAGTTTTTGAGAACCTATATAATAGCTACAAATATACATTCAACTCTCATATTTGTTTAAGATATAATTTCTTTATTCGAAACCATAAGCGTGCGACGATTTTATGGATCATAACCTTTTACCTCATCTGCCAGAGTACCTAATGGCAAACAATTAAAATACTAATTTTTACGATAATTATTTCTCCTATAACCAATAGCAACCATTCATAAACAAAAGTGTCTATCATAAATCTCAAATTACCTGTTCGAGCACCTCTCCGAGTTGAACCAACTGGGTCTAATTGTGAATCTAAACCAACTCACCCAAAAACACAAAACATGTCCAGTGGTTTAGGAGGAGATCAATGACACACAGACAAACATTTATTTTTATATATATAGACATAGAGTGTTATTACTTTCGGCCATCCAATTAATTTTACCAAAGAAAATTATTATACATCAAAACCTTTCCTGTGACTCGACCGATTTATTAGTGAAAACCGTATTAAAATAAGAAGAGTTCTTTTCGAGATATGCTCGTCCATACAAAAAAGGGGCTTCTATTTTATAATATACCGTGTGTCCCAAAAATCAGGGGCCACTTTACTACTCATTACCATGTAAATATTTTTCAGTTCTGTTTGCGGGACATTAAACTAGACTAATGGATCGTAAATTTCTTTGACTCACAATGTTTTTAAATCATGTATCTTGCGCATGCGCAATAAAACTTACATTTTTTTAAATGGCAACCAGTAATTTTAATATGATATTCGGGTTCAATGAACCGAATGAAAAAACTGTGTGTCTCGTAGAAACCCCAATTTCACTTTGGAAGATATCAAATTAATCATGGATGCAGAGCTTTATCCTAATTTATATAAACTGTTATCATTATCTTTAACAATTCCAATTAGCTCTGCAACATGTGAAAGATCATTCTCAGCAATGAGAAAGATTAAAAATTGGCTTCGAACATCTATGAATCAAGATAGATTTACAAATTTGTCATTAATTTATATAGAACGAGATTTATCAAATGAATTGTCCAACGAAAAAATATTAGATACATTTGCAATTTCTAACCGAAGGTTACAATTATAATAATATACTTAATAAATAAATATATATTACATTTATTTACCTAAATGGTGTTATTTTTTCGTACAAATATTTTTAGCTTTATTAATAGATGCATTATAATTTATAATATATTAAATGTGGGAAAGTGGGTGAAAAAAAAATGAAATTGCCATATTGGTACTTGAATGGGGGGGGGGGGGCAAAGCCCACCACGGGTCTGTTTCATTTAAATATGTTAAGCCCCTCCAAGATAAAAACTGAAATTGCGCCTATGGGGTTCATCGATTTTTTCAAGCCATTTTGATGTATCAACTTATGTCCTAAACCCAAAATTGACTAAACTAGAGCTAAGTAGAATTTAAATAATTTAAAAATTCAATTTCATTAATTTTTTTTTTCTAACTGTACGTACTTATTTTTTTCTTAGTTTATTGAATAGCTTATGTCTGTAATTTCTGTAAATTAAATTGTAAATAAAAATGTATAGTAATGGTAAAAAAAATAAAATAGAAATGTTGTTTCTTGAAAATACATGTTTAAACTATGTTATTTTATAATTCGTAATAATAAAATAAGATAATAATTCATAAATAGTAAATAGTTAGGTAATTAATTTAATAATAATAATTTTGATTGTTTGTTTGTTTGTTTCATGGTGTTTAGAAGAAAAAAATAACTGTACGTACAGTTAGAAAAAAAAAATTAATTAAATTGAATTTTTAAATTATTTAAACTTTACTTAGCTCTAGTTTAGTCAATTTTGGGTTTAGGACATAAGTTGATACATCAAAATGACTTGAAAAAAATCGATGAACCCGAATATGATATTAAAATTACGGGTTGCCATTTAAAAAAATGTAAGTTTTATTGCGCATGCGCAAAATACATGATTTAAAAACATTGTGAGTCAAAGAAATTTACGATCCATTAGTCTAGTTTAATGTCCCGCAAACAGAATTGAAAAATATTTACATGGTAATGAGTAGTAAAGTGGCCCCTGATTTTTGGGACACACGATATATATATATATATAGATTATATTATATTAATTGAATTAATATTAAATTCAGGGGCGTAATTTCAGATTTTGAAAGAGTGGGGCAGCTGATTAAATTTGCCAACTTTATAATTGAAAAATTATGGTCACCTATATATTTAATATTTATGGACGATAGACCATCAACAAAATATCTTTTCGGAACAAAACATATAAGAGTTAGTAATGAATAATGATATCATGATGATAAACAAAGAACATGAAACGTTTCAATTTAACCAATTAAATAATAACATTAAAGATAGTAAAACATTAATTTATTTACTTATCCTATAAGTTACCTATCGGCTATCAATAGGTTTAATAGAATAATATAAATCCAATTAAATAAAAACTAATGATTGTATTATTTGTATATTTAAGAGGACGTGATACACTGATACCCTCATGTGTTGTCTCCGTCTTACATGTACGTAACATAGCAAATTTTAAGCTCAGCAGAACACGATTAGCTCCGTTAGTTTAAAAATTAGAGCGAATTGATCTCTTATAAAATCTAAAGGTAAGATTATTATCTAGGCAACCTCATGGGCTTTTTATTATATTTTAGTTTTAACTTGAGTTATGAGTATTTTAAAATTTATAAACAATTTATAATTTTAAAACGCGTTAAATCATTCATAAGAAGTACAACTGGCCAACTGGGGATGAAAGATTGAGTGACTTAATGTTAATAAATGTTTAAGAAGAGTATGCAAGTCATGTTAACTTAGAAGAAGTTAAGAATATGTTTGCTAATCTTAAGAATCGAAGATATTCTAAGATTTATAAAAAATTTATAATTTCAAAATAAGTACTCATAACTCGCTTTAAAATTAAAATATAATTAAAAGCCCAAAAGTTTGCCTGGATAATAATCTTATCTTTAGATTTTTTAAGAGGTCAATTCGCTCTAATTTTTAAACTAACGGAGCTACACGTGTTCCGCTGAGCGTAAAATTTGGTATGTTACGCCCTTGTAAGACGGAGACAACACATGCGGGTATCACGTTCTCTTAATACTTTTCAGATTTTATTCAGGGCCGTCCCGAAAGACAAATCATGGGGGGGCTTGATTCATAAATTTGCCAACTCAAAAAAAAAATTTTTCTCGCTCCGCTCGAATTACTATTAAAATACATATCGTAAACATAGGTATACATATTACAAATATTTTGCATTTTAACGGCATTTATTTGGTACAATGGGTTAAATAAAACAAAAAACTTATAACATTCAATTTTAAGAGTATTTAATCACAGTAAAAATAAGATACAATTTTAAAATTTAATTCTTCTTTCTTTCATATTAGACCACTGTGTAGCTATTTTATTTATATCAACTTCATCCAAAATATCTTTTTCAATACTCAACAGCATTAATGAATCTAACCTAACGTCTGTCATAGTTGACCTTAAATGATTTTTTATGAGTTTAAGTTTACTGAAACTCCGTTCATTGGTAGCAACACTTACAGGTGCAGTTAATGCTAACCGACAAATATTATTAGCTAATGGTAGGATATGTTTTACTTCTTCACATTTTTCAATTAAACCGATAAAAGCAGTGTTTGGTGTTGAACTTAAATCTTTGCATATTTCTTTTAATATTCCTAATTCAGCTTGAATGGCTTCTATATCTTTGCACTTTGCAAAATCACTGTTGGGAGGAAACATTAACATAGCATTTTGTATATTCTCTATGCTAATATTTTCATTCTTGATTGGAAATGAAAACATTTTATATAATGGCATTATTGTATCAATAAATAGTTTTAAATTGTCCTTAGATAAATTAATAAGTGTAGAAAGTATACATTTAAATTCTTTTTTGTAAAATGTATGAAAAGTTAAATTAACTTGAGTGCCTGCATTTTGGTCCAACCAAGTCGGCTGTTTTCTTCTACGGTGATGAAGATTAAAATCATATTCTGAATCTATACCAAGATTTGCTGCAAAGGATTTAGCACTATCAACCAAATCATTCATTCCATCTGAATCTGAATTAATATCTTCTAAAATTTTAATTGTGGCCTCTATCAAAACAGCAGCATCAATTGCACATAGACTTTTTTTTTCTAGTGTCTCAGTTAGTGATTTCAATTTGTACATTATATTTTTCATGAATATCAAGGATACAATGAAATCAAATGAATGCATCTTTTTGAGAATACCTAATGCTTTTGTCCTAGTATTTCTATCAAATATTTCAATATGTGAACACATACTTTGCAAAGTGTTACATATAGCTTCAAATGAAACCCAAACAGCTTTAATAGACTCAGCACGGGCTGTCCATCTTGTTTTGGATAAATTTCTTAATTGTAATGTATTATCAACATCCATCATTTGTTTATTTAATTCACTATACCTTTTATTGCTAGCTGAAAAAAATACATATAGGTTTTCCAAGTTGTCAATCATGTCTGACACAATTAGACTAGAATTGCATGCATGTTCCAAAAATGTGTTCATTCGGTGAGCTTGGCATGGAATATAAAAAACAGTATGACCAACAAGTTCTGAAAGCTTAGCTTGTGTACCGTTAAACTGCCCAGATATATTACTAGCATAATCATATGACTGAAATACCAAATTATCTGTACCTATAGAATGTTTAGTTAAAATGTCAATAATCTGTTTAGCTGTTCCTAGGCCAGTTTTGTCTACTCCTTCAGCTATTTCTAGAAGTCTTTCAATTGCTTTTCCATTGTTATTAGTATAACGCAAACAAACTGCCAATCGATCCTTATGTGAATTATCAGGGGTTGTATCAGCCATGACTGAAAATAAACTTGCTTCCTGGACTTCTTTCACAATTATTCTTCTTACTTCATTACTTAAGATATCGATAAACTCATTTTGCGAACGTGGACCTAAATATGTGACATTGTAAGATCTTGATGATTTTTCACTTAACCAACGGTTCATTAAAGGATTGTGCCTAGACATAAGTTGAACCATTTGATTAAAATTACCATTAGATTCATCACCATCTCCACGAAAGGGTAACCCTTTCAAGTTTTATACAACGTTCGTGCTAAATCAAATAAAATTATAATTATTTGTTTATTAAATTCTTTTTCATGTACTAGTTTGATTGTATCTTGTCTTTTTGATCTATTCATAATAACGTCAATATGATTAGACTCTTTCATAAAGTTGCAGTAATCATGTAAAGCTGCTTTGTGTGATAAATAACTAAAATGCTGTTCCAATTTGCCTAATTTAGCTCTTCCCCGACTTTTCATTTTTGGCCACGAATACCTTGCTTTACCCATGCTTCATTAGAAAACTGTTTTCCCAACCCTTTTGGAAATAATGAACACACAAAACAATATGCAGAGTCAGTAAGCAAACTGTACTCTAGCATAGGATACTCCTTATACCAAATAGGACTAAAACTTTTTTGTTTAAATTTATCAATATCATTGTTGATTGGATATTTTGAAAGTTTAATTATTTTTAAAATCATCATTAAATTGACTACCACATTCCATGCATTCCACTTTTACCCGTTTTCTTTTTCTTTTATTTGAGTCACACATTTTTGTTTTTTGAATATAGTTTATTAGTATAACAAGAACGAAGAAAATTAATAATGTAAAAACATGCTTTTACACTTTATTATGATTATGATTACTACATTACTGATTAGAGAAATATAATTAAAAATATGCCAGAAACAGAATAAACGTAATTACAAATATTACACCGATGAGTGATGCCAATCGTCTGAAACCCGCAAAATAACACAGCAAGGGCCAATGATCTATTTTTATAACGTTATCGTGAATTTTCGGAAGAGCGATTATTGGCTTTGATTAAGTAAACACTGTATAATTAATCAATAGTATTATCACAGAATAATATGTATTCTGTGGTATTATCATTGATTATATTTTATAATCAACGGTATTATACACAAATCAAAATCATACATATTTTAATACCTTTTATTATTTTAAATTTATGATATAATATAACTTCCTATATAAGCTATAATAATAAAATTTATTAATTTAAATTATAAATTTTTGTCAATAAAAACCTTATATTATTAAAATTATTATTAAATTGTTAAATTGCCGACTCGGCGGCTCAATATCAAATGAGCCAACTGACCAATTAGTGGGGGGGTGTCACACCCCCCCACACCCCCCTCTAAGGACGGCCCTGATTTTATTTATAAAAATATAAAATTGTACCTCAAATATAACACGTTTTCCTCCGTGTATATTATTTTCGTGTTTGCTACGGTAGTCATCGTCAAATACACTGCCACAAATCAAACATTATAGTTTTATTAGTTTTTTTTCTTTGTAGAAACTTCACTCATTTTAAATTTAATATTTTAATTACAAAGTAATTAATCAGAATAATCAGATATCGACATTCTAATGTATAATAACTAATACAATAATAGTAGTAAATAGTAATACTAATTAGTGATTAGAGCATGGTATTCGGGAAGGTGGATTTATAAATAATTAAAAAATTATTTATAAATCTACCTTCAATTTCGCATGGTATGCCGTTCGATGCACATGCGTGTATATTTCTTATACACTTTATTATTTATTTCTACTCATATCAACAACCAAACGTGGCGTTTCCGGTGTCTACGGATGCGGAAAACGAAACCGAATACACTTAAACCTCCAAAAAGGAACTCAAAACAACATCAAATCGGATTTTTTCCAAAAATCGGTAAATATAATTGGCTATAAAATGCGTTACAAGAGTCCCCGACATCCACTGCTGGCGGCCGCGGCCGACCTATCGCGTTTTCCCTTATCGCGTTCCGATAACGTACAATGTACAACTCACAAAAACCAATTATTTTTTTTTTTTTTGGAAGAACGGTGTCAATTCAACAACTAATTCAAAAATAAATAATGGTACCAATTTAAATGTTTCACAAAGAAATCGTATACAGAGGGATTCAAATAATGTTTTTTACTCAAAATCATCAAATGTTGACACCGATTTTACAACAGTCCAGCACAAATCTAAACGAAATCTCTCTTCTAACTGAAATGAAAAAACGGAAACAACTAAAAAAAATAAACCTATTTTCGAATCTTCAAATAAATACGCCATACTTGCCAACGAAAATGATGAAACCGAAAATTCCGATGAAATTCTCATTGATATCGACTCGGACACCGAAGCCGAACAAAAAGTCAAACCTCCTCCACCCATCTTTATAAGTGGAATTTTGGATTTTTCTGCATTTCGTTCACGATCAATAGTATTAATCGGTGCTGACAGTTTCTTTGTTAAATCAAATGTCAACAACTTAAAAATTCAAACCAACAACGCCGACTCATACAGAGCAACCATCAATTTTCTAAAAGAGAGTAAGGGCCGAATATCACACATATCAAGCTCAAGATGAAAAACCTTTCCGAGTGGTAATTCGAAACATCCACCCATCAACTCCATTAGTGAAAATAGGCATAGCAATAAATGAAATTGGACCTTTCACAGTCCGTAATGTATCCAACGTCTTAAATAAAACCACTAAAAATAAACTGCCAATTTTCTTTATTGACTTGGAACCTGCGGAAATAAACAAAGAAATTTTCCATATCACCTCTATTAAATACAAAAATAAAAATTGAAGAGCCGTACAAAAGACGTATCATTATACAATGTACAAACTGCCAGGAGTACGGTCACTCAAAATCATACTGTGACAACCCTCCAAGATGCGTTAAATGTGCTGCCAATCATTCTACTTCCACCTGCACAAAATCCAAAGACGATCCACCAGCCTGCACCCTCTGTGGAGGTAATCACACAGCTAACTACCGAGGCTGCCAAGTCCACAAAAACCTCCAAAGTTTCCAATACGGTAAAAATACTCCAAATAAAAATTATAATTTAAGAAATGATGTTAAATATAATTCTATTGTAAAAAAGGGGGAGGACTCCGGTGTCAAAACCAACCTTAATCCTCCCAACATCAATTACACCTCATCTTTTCCAAAGCTGTCATCACAGTCTCACCATCCTAACACACCTAAACATACTCTCCCAAATGATACTGAAAATCAATCTGAATCTAACTTAGCTACACAACTTTCATATTTCATTTCTGAATTTAAATTAATAATAAATCCGCTCATATCGCTACTTACAACTGTAATAAATAAACTTATAATCAATGTCAACTAAAAAACCAAATTTAAACATACTGAAATCATTGCTATGGAATGCAAATGGCTTAAAACAACATGACACCGAATTACTGCATTTACTATTGGAAAAACAAATAGACATAGCACTCATAACAGAAACCCACTGCAAACCAAATACCAAACTCTTCTTCCCAGGTTTTAAAATTTACAGAACCGATCACCCTGATAAAACAGCCCACGCTGGGACTGCTATTATAATATCTTCTAAAATACAACATCAACTACTTCCAAGTGTTCAGCTTCCCACCATCCAATCGACAACTATTCAGATAACATTAAACCACGTTCCTACCAAAATCTCTTCAGTTTACCTTCCTCCTCACCCGGCCATATCCTCAAGACAATCCTTCTACTTCAAACTACCTTCCCATACTAACCCGTTAATATCACAAATCTCATCTACTCAACCCATAAACCCCATCCATAGGTTCAAAAGAAAATATTGCAGAGATTTGTTAATCTAAAATAAACGCACGTTGGGTTCCATCACTGGTTGGCCTCCCTCTTCAAATTATTCAAGTTAAATATGTACATAAATTATCTAATTTACTTATTGTGATGTTAAACACAGATTGTACCTAAGTATCATTATTTTAAATAAAAAAAAAAATCTTCCTTGGTAGTCGGCAATCGGCCTTTGATGTTATCAAAACTAACAATTTGTTGTACATCTATTTTTAGAATTTCTCTAGATATTCCATAGAAGTGTTTCGTGCAATAACGATTGTCATAAGCCGAGGAGGAGCCAGTGTTTCTCAACATTTTAATAAACCTTGAATGTGTATTTAAAAGAGAATATTATCTGATTTCTGAGTACAAAATAGTAAATACAAATTTAGTATATTATATACCGATTTTAGCATTTGATCATCGGACAAAGAATTTGCCGACTTCTTAACATTTCTTAGAGTGGGGCATTTGCCATAGTCTGCCTCCCCCAAATGACGCTCCTGATTTAATTATTATAATATTATTTTGTATATTATACATTATAATAAGAATATCATATATGAGATCTGGGGGTTAGGTTAGGTTATAAAATACCTGGGGCCCAGTGGCGGATATCGGGCTTTTTGCCACCACTACACATTATTACAATATTGGCTACAACCATTGATTATAAATATTTAAATATTAATTATATTGGTATTTGGTGTTATCTGCTAATTGATTTTTCAGTTGTACAATATTTTTTTTTCTCCATGAAATTTTGGGACAAGTGCCTGATGTCCCACAGAGTATCAAGATTTTCAAGAAAGAAAATAATACGTATCGATACGTATCGGATCAATTTTGAGCGTTCAAGAAGTTACACGTGTTAAAGTTACACTCTTTGCAGTTTGCTTATAATAAGATTTATATACTATATATTAATTATAATATTAATATGAATTATGTATTATGATAATATTTAATAGTATGCTGATGCATTATTACTTTATTACATTATTACTTTTTCTTGCACTTTGCTTTGCTTATTTAGACTGAAAACATGGTTAAGTTCCCAAATGGGAAATGAACATCTCAATAGTTTGGCTATGTTGCATGTGCATAGAGACATAGATATTAACATTGATAATGTCATTGACATGTTTGCAAAAATGAAAAACCGAAATAAAAGTTTTATATTGTAAATATTTTATTTTTCAAATTTTAAATAAATATTTATATTGAAAAAAAGTGTTGTTATTTATCTTTTTGTACCGATTATAGTTAAATATTTCAAAATAAAACAATGGGGAGGGGGGTTAAACATCATTATCTATGTGGATTTGAAATTTCACACCCCCCCCCCCCCCCCCCCCCTCAGAACTTGGATATATCCGCCACTGCTGGGGCCCCTGTGAATTACACACTCAACACTCCCGATAGTTATGCTCCACTGAATGGATGTTATTTGTGTTGGATGATATTATTTGAATCCAATGACAAATCAAATGATTCTGAGCAAAGGTGGTTAAAAATACCTACCTATAAGGACACGATATTTTCAAATTAAAAACTTTTACAGACAAGTAATAAAATTACAACATTTTTTTTTTCACACCTGCCATTCGCCAAACGTTAACAAGCCTTTTGCTGAAATTGCACTATATGTTTCTTGAATATTTTGCAGACTAACTATAATTGGTTCAAAAATCTCTACAAAAACATTAACTATGCTTCGTGTAGTTCAATAAAACGTGTATTACAAAAGCCGAATAAAAGTGTTTTTTGGTACCTATCTGGAATAAGTTCTAAAGTGGTATTTTTAAGGTTTTTCCGGCTAAAGCATTATTCCTAAATAAATTAATACATAATATCATTCATCGCACCAAAACAATTTCTAAAATTGTTTGTAGATAAAGTAAGATTGCGATGCACAATGGACAAAAACTGCTTTTGCATATATGATATATTTGTTGTATTCTTGACTATATACCATTAAACTGTCTACTCATCATATTCCCTGCAACATCATACCTTTGCCCAATAAGTTTTTGAATCCAAACCCAATTTTTGCATTTTTCTAAAATTATTCGAGTTTAATTTTCCTCAGTGAGATCTTGCCTATACGGCTATATACTAGTAAAAAACATTAAAAGTCTTCACGGAGGTACCTATACAATAATGCTTTTGATTTATGATTTAAAAATTATAATAGTATCATATATCTAAGTGTCATTAATAAACTCGAATTCAACCTGTTATATATAATGTTATTTTATGTTATTAGCTAATAATTTTTAAAATAATTATATTTTTAATTTGTTCCCTATTAAAATTTTCTGAGTATAGCATGCCACGTAGAATTAATTTTTCTTATGAATTATGAGACATGAGTAGCCGAGTAGGTATAGCGGTGTTAAAATTTAAAATATTGAAAAAAATTAAATAACCTCGATAGCTAACTAATATTATATGACACCTACGATTATTCTGAAATATTTCAATGAAAAAGTAAACAATTGACCTTATAGCTAACCAGGATTCAATAAATAGTGATATTCAAATTCTAATCAACAGATATTAAAACAATCAATGGAAAATTTGAATTTAAATTGCTGTGTATATATTATATTCAAAAGAGAAATAAATAAAATGAAATTTTAACTATGTATTTATTACCTATTGGAAAATTAAAATACTGTAATTGCTTAACTAAAACAGTAATATTTTAGGGTATGAGTGTAAATGCTTAACTAAAACAAATTATTTAGGATAAGAGACTTGTACACTGGATGTGTAGAAAGTGGTTACTTACACTGTTTTAGTCTTCTGACTTCTGCCATGCTTTTGTTTTCAACAGTGGCTTGTCAATGTCAATTGGGGGGGGGGAGCTATAAGTAATAATGCATTTAAATCAATTGTTGTGGTAATACCAAAAATGCCAATAAGGGGCTGTATGTTTCAAGACATCCAAAATCGTTTTTAATTTATAATTGTGTAGGTACATTTGTGAATTGTTCTATAATTAAAATTAATTAAAATGAACACATTAATACCTAGTTGTTCAATTAAAATAACACCATTATACTAACAGTAATTTCATTTTTAAAAATAAACAAAGAAAAGCGGTTAATTGTAAGTCGCTCTGCGCCTCTGCTGTACAGTGGCCTGTAGGCTAAAAGTGGGTGACTGTAATTCATGGTGTTAAATTTGAATTCAATGATATTATATCGTGTGAGCGAAAAACGATTCTGAGCGGAAACGGATTGTCAGAACAGGATATTTTATATTATATTTATATTATTATTATTAATATACATACATAGATCTACATTTAGAACCACAAAATCATTTTTAAATTTGAAATTTGAAAAATTTTGTTGAAATTCAAACATTAAATATTTTGAAAATTGTATCAAGTTTATGAATTGATAAAATAAACACATGGTGTAAATTTCAAGTATCTAAGGTTATTCGTTTTTGAGTTACAACAACATAAGAAAATTGCTGCATAAGAAATCGAGTGGATATCCAATATGTATAATTTAGTATACAGTATACCAATAAGTGGCAAGTGATATTAAAAATTTAAACTTTAAACACTCATAAAAATTTAATTTAACTTTCCCGTAGACGTTTTTTTTTTTTATAAAGATAGAAAAACTTGAAGGAATCTTGTATTACATTTTCAAATTTTAGATTTAAAAAGAAAAATTTTTATGAATTTCTAACTCAAAATAATTTGCTCATTTGAACTTAAATTGAGTTTTTTTTTATAGTTATTTTATGTTCAAATTTGGACGAAATTACATATAATTTATACTACAATGTAAAAACGAGAATAACGAGAGAATTTTAATTTATTTTGTCATAATTTTAGGTATAATATTAATTCAACTTACCGACTACCGAATTAATAATAACTAATAAGTATAATAACAATATTATAAATATAATATAAAATATCCACACTGACAAACCGTCTCCGCTCAGAATCGTTTTTGGTATGCAATGATATGATATCATTGAAAAACAAATTTAATACCATCCATTGACCATTATACATGACCCACTTGTAACCTACTGTACAGCAGAGTGACATCCACTTACCCAAATTTTTTATTATTTATACCTATACATATGATTTGAAAATGTAAAGCAAGTTTTCTTATAAAACTGCAATGGAAGTAAAAAAAGGTTTAACCTAAAACGACATACATTATTTTGAGTGATTGGATTTCAAATCTATTGAAAACATGTCAATATGTCGTTCCTAAATCATTCGACCGTCAAGATGGTATTATGTTCTTGCTCCGTCAATATTGTACTGGAATAATATTTCACAGTTTTTTAAATTATGACATTTTAAATTGAAAATTATAAAGCATTCAACAAACTAACAATGTAATATTTACTAACTGTGACAGTTGCATTGTGACGTAGTCAAATCGACGTTTTGATTATAGATTGTAACATTCCAGATTTTGAAATAAAAATTATTAAAAATTTGCACTTTTTATTAACACGTTCATTGAATTTCTATATTTTCTATGAAACTAAAAATTTAAAAAATACAATTACTAGTCATATATTTTTGGGCCACATTTTTTTGTTTTATATATAGCCCTCAAGTAAAAAAGGTTGGAAACCCCTGTTATATTATACTATATAGCGTGGATGTGGAAGTGGTTCATCGTGCATGTCTATCATAATCTGATTATAACCATATGACATATGTCAAATGTATACATGATTTAATGACACAGAGACACATACACAATGATTAACTGTAATAGTTAGAAAGAAAAAAGTATACCTTATTATACGTGTTAATTATATATTATATTATATACATTATATTTCAGTCATTACTCATCAGGGGTGGCTAGCAAAAACTAGGAGGTTATAACAATCTCGATTGACTTTGAGCATCCGTGGAAAATTCATTGCACATCATTGCCCTGATCATTACTTTAGATTAGAATACATTAAATATTTAAATGTAATAAAATGTGAAGCGAGATAATAACACCAAGCAATGATTGCAATGCATACAACGATGTTGTATAAATATTTTATTTAAATAATAGGCTTTATTTTATACTAATGATAACCGTTTTCAAATATTAGCAAAAATGGATTTTCGTCCTACAGGAATATAAGGTGTTATTCGATGGCCTCATATCAAAAATATGTATTTGAAATTGTTATTATTAAAAATTTAAAATACCTATTAGAAAATAATTATTTAAATAAAATATAATCGGATATCATTGTATGATTAAATGACTGGACTGCCTGAGCCGCAGGTTGGCCACTCCTGATAATTATATATTTAAATAGCTTGATACTGTGGTGTATCATTAGACCCATTTTTAGGGGGAGGGGATGAACTCAATAAACTTTATTGCAACACTGGGTATATTGTATTATTGTATATAAGTATATTTCACTATTATACATTTATACACACAGATTATTAATATCGAGGAACACAAAAAAAATATATAAGGATAATTCCCTTTTCACCCGTTCCCCTCTGATGACACCCTAGTTTTGCAACGGTATTATTATATTATTTTATATATTATTATCTATCTGTATATTATATATACTTATAAATATGAAATCGAGTTTTATTGCTTACAGCTAAGCTCAGAAACTACTGGACCGATTCGAGCAATAGTTATATCAATAGATTCCTTAATCCTTGACTCTTGAGACTGCTTTAAGGGAGTTTTTAGCTTATTTTTTCAACCTCTGTAGAGGTTGCTATAGGGTGGCTCATAAATAGATTTTTTTTTTGGCTCAAATTTTTAAAAATAAAATATGGATACCATTGATTTATAATTAGCAGAAATATTGCATATACGTATTGGCCACTCTTCGTTGTCATGGATCAAAATATGGGCGTGGGTATCGTTCTAATGTGCAGTTGTAGATATCGAGTGGTCACTAGCTGTAATGGATGTACCTACCTATTAATTTTTAATTCAATATGTTAATATATCATCGTATATTTGTATATATGAAAAACGATTCTGAGCGAAAACAGTTCCTGGTCAGCCAATATTATTAAGCATATTTTATCATATTGGTCAACCTAGGAAATGTTATATAAAATGTTTAGGTACCTATATTGCTATTAGTAATTTATTTGAGTACAAGACTTATAATACATGATAGACTTATACAACATGATCCGATCATCTGGCCCTTAATCAGCAAATGCGAACGGAATTGTTCACATTTTAAGACACACGATTCTGTACTTTAATGCTTACGTTTTTTACCTAAGATTTTTATGCAATGTTGCCAGATATCCAAAAGGTTACGAATTTGACTCAGTTATAGTGTTTTAAATTGTATACATAATTAAATATCTTCAAGTTGACAAAAATTGTAGGTATACCTAAGTGGATACGTTGTTTTGCCCAAACATATTACGATACCTATACATGGCTATATCAAAAAAATTAAAATATATTGAGTTTTGTTTTTAGTGTACCGTCTACTTTATATACTTTATTTTATACACATTATATTCACTAACACTATACTAAATAGTAATTAGTAAATACTTATTACCTAGTTATTAATTGACACACATCTTACGTAACTATTATAGGAACATTTATAACGTATAGTGTACGGCAATACAATCGTTATATTATACCTTTACCTATCACTTATCAGATACGTATTTACTTTTAAGATATTTTAACATATCAAAAGTTATTATTAAGATATCATAAGGGGGACGGAGTGGCCGAGCGGTCTAAGGCGTCGGTTGCGAAACTGCCGGCGCCGGTTCGATCCCGTGGTCACGGGTGGAATTTTTCTTCGGGGAAGTCACGGTGTCCGGAGAACAAATGCCGCCATCCCCCACCCGGGCATGGCAGATACCTACGGGTGCCCAAATCGAAAATTCTGCCAAAACCCACACACGTGTTAACAACCTACGGTTTCCCCCCTACAGTACCTTAGGCTAATGACCTTTGTTGTCGAAGCCTCAACCCTAATAAAAAAAAAAAAAAAAGATACATAAGTTGCATTAAATTAATAACGATTGTTGGTGTGGATCATAAACGATTATCGACTGTAACTTAAAGATCAAACAATTAACGAATATAATAATGCATTATGCATATACGTTTCACCAAAATGTAAGAAATATTTGTTTGTGACAATTGACAATTAATATACCATGATAATATGATATCAACTCATAATTTATGTTTTTTTTTTTATTATTATTGTTACTTTATATTTATTTATTTCAGAATAATGCCAAAAAAGCAAACAGCAGGTATATAACATAAAGTAAAAGAAAAAAAAGGAAAATTTACAATAAATAATAATATAGTAATTAACAGAATTACACATTAAAATACTAACAAACAATTTTGGCTTCAGAATCATAAAAGAAATCAAAATCTTTTCTTTCATTGCAAGAGGATAATAATCTATTGAGTGGTGACGTGCAGGCCCATAATATTACAACGGTGTGTGGTTTGTGTGGAATAAATTACAAGGTAACAAGCAGAGCGGAGGGAAAACTTTGGGACATTAATTGGTATCAACCGTAAGGCTTTAGGGCAATCTATTTTATTGCTTAGAAAATTAGTAGGTTAAATCCATAATACATCAATAAACTTCCTTCTTATCTCTAAATTCTTCAAATTGAATTCACTAGCAATATCCAGATATCCTCTCATCTTTCATCCGGTCAGCCCAGCTTCCATCGTATACTTTCATAGGGCATGTCTTTGAATGTGTTCAACTTTTTAAAGTAAACCTTTCTGATATGGGTTCTAAATAACTGTTTCATAATATTATAGTTGTAAATAATAAAAAAAAACATTTATTAATTCCTGCAATTTAATTTAAGATTCTGAGCGGAGCGATGAATGTATTGATTTTACAATGATGTTTTTTTCCCCGTCCGTTATCACTGTTCTCCGTTTGGGGTATTAAAACTAAGTAGTAAAATTGCTTCAATATTCTTCAACAGTGTCGTGTTCGATGGGAAAGTGGATCAGTTGGTGCATTCATGAGGTCAACATTTAAAATTCCCAATAGTTTTCAAAAGCGTAGGGAAAAACAAAACACAAATCAATTTTTGGTTTTTGCAGCTTCCAATTTTTTTTAGTTTTTTTTCTATAAATGTCCATTCAATTTTATTTGGTTGGTAAAAATTCTTGAAAGTTTAATACAAAGGTACTAATAAATTGTTACAATGACAGTTAATAAATATTAAAAAAACTAGTCACAATTTGTTTTTATAAACATTTAAAGTTCGAATTTTCACAAAGTACAAAAAAAAAGTTTGAGGATAAATATAGTTATTTTACAGGTGAATATCCAATTCTTAAATATTTTAACTTCAAACGATCATTAATGCTTTCTGCAAACGTTTTTTTTTATTATAGGTGTGCCTATAAACTTATGAATAATTGTATATTACATTTTGAATCTTATTATAGATATAAAAGAAACATTTTTATGAATTTCTAAGTACAAAATAATTGGTAAATGTTCATGATTTTAACGAATTTCGTCAAAATCATAACTTCAAACGCTCATTAAAAACTATTGCGGATTTATGTTCAACTTTTTTAAATTACAATAATAACATCAATAATGAATTAAATGTTCAAGTATTTTTAACAAGCGAATATCCATTATTGACCGGTATACACAAGAGGAATAAATATTTCGTTATCATATAGACATTTAAACAAGTGCAGTCAGTGCAGACAATATAGAAATCCGTAATGCTGGAGAACGAATTCGCTAACAAGAACGTCGAACCTCGAACATATCCTATATCACAGCAAACAGAAAGAATAATTTTTCTTTGTCAAATTAATATTCCACAACGGTCAACGACAAATTCTCAATTTACCATACTCTCTTAGTCTCTATAATATGATTCATATTAACTCATATGAGTAATATTTGTCAGTTATTTCCTAATGAAGCACCTGCCTTTGTTATGCTGGAGGATAAGTTATATTGGACGAAAATGCTGAGATGCCAGATCCATTGAAATTTCTCTTCATGGTACTCTTCATTATTTTAAAGTTTGCCTCGATAATATACGGGAGCATAATAATTAAGCTTTAAAAATAACGTCGTTTGGTGCAACAGAGATAAGACACGGACATTTTTTTTCCTACATTCAAAATTCTAGCCTCAAGGTCAGCTTTATATCATGATGTATCAGTTTGTTCACTGTATATTACCAAGCACTAATGAAAAACTAAAACGTTTATAACTCTATTTAAAAAAAAAAAAACAAATACTTGTGAGCACACAAATTACAATGATTAATTTTATGATTTGATATTATTATGAAATGAATCACTTCATAATAAATTCTGGACATATTTTTAATTTAAAAAAATGTGGTTAATTGAAGTCGCTCTGCTGTACAGTAAGTTACAAGTGGATCAGATAAGGATTGATAATTTTAAACAAGGTGTAATAAGTAGGCTATTCAGTATTCAGTAACCAAAAAATCTAAAAAATATAAAAATACAGTTTATTTTTATAGTTATTTTATTTATTTAAATGTTCAAATTTGTACAAAATTAGATATTTGAACGAAGAAGAACGATTTTAGTTTTGTATTTATTTTAAAAATATTATTCTTGGATACATGCAACTTCTAAAGTATATTATTATACACAAATAATATTAATTTAACAGTTAAATTAACGGCTACCGTATTAATAATAAATAATAAAATAATATACAGAGTGATTTTTTTATCGAAGAACACTCATTATTTCAAAAAGTATTAATGTTTAAGAAAATATTTTTTTACATAGTTTCAAGTTGTTAAAAAACAATATTTTTATTAAAAAATTATATTTTTAAATATTTTTTATCCTTTTAATTTTTTAAGTTTTTTACTTTTTTGAATGACAACATCTAATTTTAATTTGATATTCAAAAACAGAATATTTTTCTGATTATTTTAATACATAAAAATTGAATTTAGGGCAAGTAGTTTATGAGTTATAAGTATTTAAAGTTTAGATGAGCGGAGTAGAGGACAAACATTTCGCGGGGTAACCCCGTACCACTCTACTCCGCTCATCTAAACTTTAAATACTTATAACTCATAAACTACTTGCCCTAAATTCAATTTTTATGTATTAAAATAATCAGAAAAATATTCTGTTTTTGAATATCAAATTAAAATTAGATGTTGTCATTCAAAAAAGTAAAAAACTTAAAAAATTAAAAGGATAAAAAATATTTAAAAATATAATTTTTTAATAAAAATATTGTTTTTTAACAACTTGAAACTATGTAAAAAAATATTTTCTTAAACATTAATACTTTTTGAAATAATGAGTGTTCTTCGATAAAAAAATCACCCTGTATATAAAATAAAATATCCTTGGCTGACAATCCGTCTCCTCTCAGAATCGTTTATCGTATATAATGATATTATACCATTGAATTCAAATTTAATACCATCCATTACACTCGTTACAATGACCCATTTGTAATCTACTATACAGCGGAGCGATATCTACTTAGATACCCGCTTTTTTAGTTTTTGCTAATTTGTTATGACATTTAACCAAAGATTTTTTTACTGGAGATATTTTGACCCGTCATCCTAGATTTGCAGCTGTATTCAGGGGCGGACTGGCTTCTTTAGAGCGGCCCGGGAATTTTTTTTAAAGTGGCCCAAAAACTATTGTCTAACCTAATTATAACATTTATGTTTAAAATACGACACATTTTTTCCATTGCATATTCAAAATATAAATAATAACAGCAGGTATATCATGCGTTTTAGGTAATATATTTAATTTATTGGCTTAAGGAATTAATAATTTATGAAATGTTTTGCTTTTTTAGGCTAAACGGTCTATAACCGTTTGGTGCTGTATGTAAATTAAAATATTTTTTTCTGTAGCCATTAAGACAAAAGCTTCTAGATTATTCCGTGTCATGCTGTTTCGAGAAGACAATTTCATTCATTTTTATAGTATAAAAAACAATTAAAAATTCAATAAATTAATTCATATTTATTTTATTATTTAAATATGTTGTTGTTGCATACATATTAATATATTATTAATTATAATTTAGTAAAATAGTTCACGACTCACATCGTATTGCCATTTGCCGCGCAAACCAAATTTTACAAAATTGTCTAAAATAGTATTATCTTCTATATTTATCTTACCTTTTAAAAGGCGATATCGGGATCGTAAATATTCAAAAGGTACGTGCTTCTTTCCAGTAGTCAATGCAAAATATAAATTAACTATTATTAGTTATTACAATATTACAGACGACAGACTCGTGAACGAAATACGAAAACAGTATATATTATTTTTAAATAATATTATATTGAATTATCGTATACAAACAAATAGTGATACCGCCACTGATACAAACCCAAATGGTTGCCGGATGCGTTATTGGCACGGACTAAGATATATCTTAGTCCGTGGTTATTGGCTATTATTTCTATTTATATAAACTAAAATTATTTTTATAACTGTGTCTTAGAACAACAAAATATAATTTTTGGTATGATTATTATCGTATTATTTATGTTATATTTTATAGATTTTAAATACACCAAACACTGAATAATATATTACTAAAATTTAAAAATCATAATATAAGTTAGTTATTTGTACAATCAAACTGCCCCGCCCGAGACGGCCTATAATCCCATTATTCGACCGGCCCATCGGGAAATTTCCCGATCTCCCGATCTGCCAGTCCGCCCCTGGCTGTATTATATTATCATAGTTACTATAGTCGTCAAAGGTTTAATTTAAAAAATTGGGTGGGTGTCTACACTCTACAGTATGCTAATTTGGCGGTACCAAACACGAAGGCGCTTTCAATCGGCCGACGGTTATATAATATACAATTATATGCTAAACTAATAATTAGTATTATTCATTCTCTTTGGCGGCATTGGGTCTACGAGTTGTTTCAATTATAATTTATAATGCAATTTTAGAAATATCTATTCATAAAGTCTTCTTAATTATAATTTATAAAATAATATCTATCTACTATATACTCTTATCAAATTTTAAATGCTTATGGATATATAGCAAATTATCATTAAATAGATATCTTTAAGTTAAAATGTTTTTAGTTACCTAAAATCTCTTAACATTCCCTCGACCTCTTCCCTTATCCTCAATATTAAATCTGATGTGATACCTAATCAAAATAATGATTATTTTTTAATTGATCTTTAGCTTTATATCTATATTATATTTTACTTATTTATGCTAACAATTTGATTACAATAATATAGTGGTACTTTATGATTTATAACTTCTATTTGTTTGTGTTTCTCTTAAATGTATTTCTCCATTTTGATGTTCCCGAGGGAATGTCAAATGACATGGTGTTTTCTGGCTGACAGTCAGGTCCGATTATTTCATACAGGTTCATTGGTATATTATGTTTTTCTCTTTCTTCTTCATTTGATCTGCATTTGGTCGTCAGATATTTTACTGAAAGGGTAACTCCGTATGAGGTACATTCTGTTGGTGGCTTGTTTTTCAAGAGGTGTCCATCTGTGAGGTGGATGAGGCCGATTCTAAATCGGTTTATTATTATTTCTGTTTTTAGATTGTGATGGCCAGGGACTTATGCTTTGTTTAATTTATTGTTTTTGTTTAACCAGTGATTTTGCCAAATATTCTGTGTTATTAATTGTATGTGAGTTTTTGAGTCTAATATTTTACAGTATTTTTGTTTGGATGCTTCGGAAATGGTTGTACTTTTAGGTGTTGGTCGTCTAAATCTTTTCCGTATATTTTGCAAAGTCCTAGTGTCCAAATGTATAGGACATTTTTGTTTTGATTTTTAAATTTTAAGTATTTTTTAAGATTTATTGGTTTATGATGTTTGTGGTGATGTCATTAACTTGGAATATTTTTTAGAAGTGAATATATTGAAGTTTTGGTGTGGATAATTTTCAATATGTTTAAGAGCTGATATTATAGCGATGGCTTCGGCGGTATAGATAAATCATTTCTTTTGAAGTTAGTATGTTAATATTTCTTTGTTAATAATAATTGCTATTCCTACTCCTTGTTCGCTTTTGGAAGCGTTAGTATAAATGTCTTGTCCTAAGAAATTATTTTTAAGTTCATAGAATAGATTTTTGAAAATTTATGGAGCAGTTTCTTTTTTTTTTGCTTGCTGCAAGTTCTGTGCTTATGTTGATTTTGGTAGACCATGGGGGGGGGGGGGTTCTCATAGTTTTGTTTTTTATTATATTTGAAAAATTCTGTTTGATGTGGTCTGGTATTAATTTTTTTGTGTTGTTCCTAGTTAGTCTTGCGGCGAAGTATAGTGCAATTTGTATTCTTTGGATCCAGTAGGAGCTTCACTAGCTATCAGTGACGTTTATATAGGGAGCTGAGGCTCCAATGGAGCCAGAGCCCATAGTGAAATTGTAAATTCAATTCAAACATTGTATGAGTATTGCTAATGTACCCTATATATTATATTACATTAACATACCTCGTGGGCCGTGGCCAATACGTACAAATGTCGTACCAACGTAGAATATCGTATAATGGTCATACCTAAGGGCTAAGGTTTTTGATATTCATAGTCTATATTATGAATTATGAAAATTGGAATTTAAATTGTATGTACTTGCTGATAAGTGATAACCATCAATGCACTTAGGAGTTATGTTT
Source organism: Macrosiphum euphorbiae (assembly GCA_949089665.1). Lineage (NCBI taxonomy): Eukaryota > Metazoa > Arthropoda > Insecta > Hemiptera > Aphididae > Macrosiphum > Macrosiphum euphorbiae. Next base: position 73,171,116 of record CARXXK010000001.1, on the reverse strand, counting down.
ACATACGTCAATGGTGCATTATATTTTTTAGAAATTGATTTCCTTTCACTGTTGTATTTACACTGTTAACAGGAACCTTTCAACACTTGAACACTAGGTTGATTTAAACGTTTTTGAGGAATCTACAAGAAAATGTTAGATTATCAGGACTTGCTTTTTGGTGATTCGAAGTACCTAATACAGTATTAATTATAGATGAACTTGTCAAAAAATATGCATAAAAATTTAATTTTACATAATATTATAATATAGTAATACATATTTATAAAATAAAATTGCGCCGTCTCTATTTCTATTGTTTTTGTTATAATTATAAGCACTTGGCTCCCTAAAAAAATTCATTCTAGTTAAGGCTATATTACTTATTAGTGCTATGCTTTACCAGTGGTAAATTGGCCCATAATGAAAATAATTTCTATATCCGCCACTGCTAGCTATATATTGTAGATGCTTTCGACTGAAAAATTATTTGTTTTGTCATTGTCATAATGTTTTACTATTTAAAATAACGAATACTGTCGAGCTGTCATAGTCACTGACTAAAAGCTTTTCCAATAATAAAAAAAAGTAAAAATGTTTATAAAAATAGTATGCTATTGACAGTCTTTCAAAGTATACATGCTGCCATTACAAAATTCGATTTCTTTAGAAATGTCAATTTAAAAAGATAAAAACGTTTTTCAAAAAATTAACGAGATAATGAATACACACGGTGTCACGATAAAAATATTGAATAATCATTCTGTATAATATGCATTAATCCAAATATAAAGTTTTTCATAAATTTGTTATGTCACATGTATTGTTGAATAATAATAATAATAATATTATTGAGTATTAAATACAATACTGATATTGTATTATTGTAAATTTGTATGAATAGGTAAATCAAATCCTGAATTTTAATTTTGCTTTAAATAGTGGTAGAAAAATACATTTGAAAAAGAACAAATATTGCGCATTACCTACTCAAATACATATATTTTAGCTTTTATAATTATAATTTTGAAAATCAGACCATGATCCTACCTGCAAAATGTTCTCTTCTTTTAAATAAAAAAAAAGTTAACAAAATCCCACTATTTTACAAGGCTTGAATGTTTTTCTTGTAAGACAGGTTTTTTTTACTAACAAAGGGCTCCGACGCCCTTAACTTATAAAGCTACTAAGATTCATAGGCGCAACATTTTTTGGGAGGGAATAAAGCCGTGACTTCCAAGGTTATTTTAAGTATATATGTCGAGTTTTTCAAGTTTTGACCAAAGCCACAAAGGTATCGTAAATCATAGGCAATTTGAAACTAGGTTTAGCAAATACAGGTATAATAATAACATTATAATTTATAATGAAAACTTGATATACGTACTTGAAAATGCAGTCTACACGGTTTCTCATGGAGACTATAATTATTAATTATATTATAGTGTATCGGGGGATATTTTCAATTTACGGAGAAAAACTGTGGGTGATGCTGAATGGCTGGAGAGAGTGGCCAAATTATGATTGACCCTTTTAGTAACATGAAATTATCGTACCAGCTATGCCACTATTACACTTATATACCTACACATTTAGTGTTTATAAAGTGTTTAATTTGAGCTCACATATACCAGTCTACAGTGGCGTAACTAGAGCTTCAATAATCCAGCTTGGTCTTACAAATTTTATACAATACCTGAATAGCATTTTTGTATAATATTGTAACCCCTACACATGCCACATTAATTGACGATGTCACAATATTATAAAGGCAAGCAAAGTGGAGTGGCTATTGAATTTTGACGCCAGTGCGAACCTTTGTCATTAATTTTTTCATGAATAATAAGAAATATTTATAATGAATAGTGATGATATTATACAGTTTAAACATAGAGCTGTGTAAGAAACATACAATACAATAAGACACTTCTGGAAAAACTGACAATTAGGTGCTACGCACTTATAATATAAATTATAATTATTTTACTACCTATTAATGTCTGAAAGTCCTGACTTTAAGATAACTATTTTATAGATTTTTTAAAATTCCACACTTGTTAATGTTTAATACTAAAATATAAGAATTGATTAACGAACCAGGAATTCGATAATACATATATAATTGGAATATTTCTGTATGTAATACTCATAGGTATAAATAAGGCAGGCTAAGTCTCCCTTGATTGATAGCCCCTTTTATCATTAAAAATTATATTATAATAATATTAGATATGTTAGATTGCATTTATCGATTTAAATGACAACAAATCAGAAAATATTTAATAAGATCGCCATGCGGCTTGCAAAATATGCTCACCAGTCACCACCGTTGCGTTTTTGCCGCAAATTACGCCTCTGGTTTCCATGAAGCGCCGGGCGCATATCGCGGGCCAACATAATATTCTGTTTACTATAATATGGTAATTTGTGTACCGATACGGTTAACTCGGAGTATAATATCGATGGCGTAGCGCACAAGTGTGATAAGTGACATTTTCGTAATTGTTCAGGAGAACGATTTTTAAGTTTGAGATGTCATAACAAATTCAAAAATGTAACGAACTGTACGACATCTATCGGAGTAAATAATGAACTATTCACTTACAACGTTTGGGCATAATGTGCAGAATTGTATGATTAAATTGATTATGCACTTAACTCATTTTTCAAAAAAATGTCACTTATCACACTTGTGCGCTACGCCATCGATATTATCATTTATCCTTCAGCGGAGAACACGTGTTTAAAACGTTCGCTTTACTATAATATTATAATATCTTCACTCGTCACATACACATGACTGGGCATGGGTTTACAGTGACGGGCAGACGACAGTTTATCATTATTAATGAATATTGTAATAATTTAATAGTGTATTAATGTAGAATACTAATAAACACACTTCGTATTTTCCAATCCACCGATTTCAAAGTATGCGCTCATCGGTGTGAAATCGGGTAAGTAACGGTATTGTAGCAGGTATTATGATTATTATTATGATTGGTGATACATAATATAATATAAAGAGCCTGCCGATGGTAGTCCGGGCTTTATTATCAATGTGAAATCGACGTATTATCGTGTCGTAGAACCGGACGACGACGAGGGGACGAGGCGGCGGCGGACAATCGTTATGGTGTAGTTATCCCCGTGTCGACGGCCCGGCCAGCGGAAACGGCTATATCGCGGCTATCGATTTGGCAAACAACGTTTCCGAAATATTATTATAGTTGGCGCACGCGGTATCCGCACACCACGACCACGACGCCGATCCGGTGTCCGGACGTCCAGCGGCGAGTCGAATAATGACACAACGAAGTACGAACAGTTATGGGTTATATACGGAGCGTTGGCCGTGGATAATCCCGCTCCATTCCAATGACCCTGTATATATGCTGCTGCTCTTGTGTATATTATTATTTTTCGGGTGTTGTTGTTTCCCGTAAAAGCCGGTCGGCCGTCCCGCCGAGCCGCGGCTGCAGAGCGCGACCGACCTTGACCCCGCAGCCGTCTTACGCATGCGCTGCGACCGGACAAAAACATTCTCCCTCTTTCGGCGGCGGCAACGACGACTGATCACATCCGAGGCGTCGGTGGCGGCGGCTCAGCTCCTCAAGGCGCGCGCAAACGTGGACTGCTGCTGCGGAATTCACCGACGCTAAACACGCGCGCACACACGCATACACGTACCACGCACGATATCATACGAGTCTACTCGCGCGCGCGTTTCTAGGTTATGTTATTGTTCGTTCGTAGTGCCTGTGTGTGCGTGTTATTATTATCATTATTATTATTTAACATTATTATTATTATTACTATTATTATTATTAATAATTTTTCATCGCTTTGCCGCCGGAGGGGGAGGAGTGAGAGCGTTTCGAAAACTACTGACTAGAGGACACGTTTTTTTCGTTGACTGCGCAGATTTTCTACACGGTTGAACGCCAAACCGTTTTTAACGTCATCGTTGTTTTATTCTCTTATCGCGCGTTTCATTCTTTCGCCGCTCTCGTCCACGGCGGACGGACGTAATAGTAAAATATAATATTTCACCTTTGATAATATCATTATTATTATAGTTGTGTGCGTGTGTGCTGTGTGTAGGTAACAGTTTCGTGTCGAGTTTCCAACCGACGGGACTTAGGGCGATAACGTGGCCTCCGCGTGTGCACCCTTTTTACGTGGACAATACGTTTTATCGTCGAGCCTCCTGAAAAACACGTACGTGACGCGCATCTCATCGGTTCGGCGGTCGGCAGACGGGCCAGACGCCCAGACAGTGGTACGGTGCGCGCCACCCGGGACACACAAGCCACAAGGTAAATAGAGCTAGAGCAGGTGTTGAGTATAATATCTCGTCGCACGCCCTCGCGTTTATCATCATCGTCGTGGGGGCAAACGTAACGTGTCTGCAGGCTGTCCGTCCGGCCGCGACGGCACCGCATGACAATAATTATAATAACAATAACAAAGTCAACGTGTGGCCGCAAATACAGTCCCGTAGAGCTCGAAACCGCTGCCGCCGCAACCTACTACTAAAGTGCCCGCCACCGAGTAATTAATGCGCTCTCGGCAGTTCTCGATAATTGCGTTTACACGACTGAGTGTACTACAACTAGCAACTATAACAATATTAAAATATCAGTAGCTCTGTCGTCACTCACTACTGTGTGTGTGTGTCTACTGTCTGTCGGGGGGCTGTCTAGTTTGGTGTACGGTCTGAACTACTGTTTTTTTTTCGTGTCGATTACGTAATTATTGATAGTTTACACTTTCGCAGTCGATTGCGGATTGATCCGTGATCGACAAAAATATAATACTAATTAGTAGTAATTACTAATTAATACTATCGAATAGTTAAATATTATACAACCTACACGCGTTGACGCTTTGTTGAGCGCATGCGTGTCAGAGTGACGTTCTCAAGAATATACTCATCGACAACTATTACTGGTTGGGGTGTGGGGGGAGATTAATTTATTAAACGGTTTATACGGGTATTATAACCGAGTATTAGAGGAGAAAAATTTGTGTTTTACGATTTTACCCGCCAAAGTATGTTATAATACAATGACAACCTGTTATTTAAATTAGGATCATAAAAATAAGGCCAGGTGAGTTGATAAATAATAATACAAGTTACGGCTAATAGCTGTACCCCCCCCCCCCATATAACCCCACCATCTTAATGCCACCACGATGGTGGTTTCTGTCCGTATAATTCACGTAATATTTCAACAGACCATATCACTACAGTCTGTTTATCGCTGATGATTAGCTCACGACGTTGAATAACACACGTTCGTCGTCGTTCCAGACATGATAATATTTTTCAAAATATGTGGTTGTCAGGTATAATAAATAATAATAATATACATTATACCATATACCTATCTGTGATAAAAATCGAATGAGACGACGTTGTTGATAATAAGAATTATAATATTTCCACGGTCGCATATATTATCAAAAAACGTGGTTTGCTTTCGTTTTTACAACGGGTTTATATTTTTTCGTTTGAAATCAAATGGATGGTTTTTTTTCAAACTGCGATCACGAACGTGACTGCTTGAGGTTTGTATTATTTGTAATGCAGTATAGGTACGTTGGATAAACAATAGGACGATAAATGTCGGCGGAGCGCCCTCCTATATATGAACGGCGACGAAAAGGTGTTATTGCAGTCACGCAATACCTATATAATACGATTCAACGTTTTATTTTTCGTTTACAATTTTTCATTTTCGCCGTGACTAATAGTATAACAAAATCGGACTCCGGTAACCGGAGTAGATTAAAATATCATAATTTAAAAGAAAATCTTATTTCGTTAGAGGAAGATTAGAATTATCTCTGATCGTGGTTTACATTATTCTTTTTATTTTTACTATGAATCGTACTACGGTAAATCAACCCTAACCATTCGGCCATGTTCAGTATTACAGCACGTAATCCATTTAAATTGCCATACGGATAAATAAATATCTATTCCTGAATTTACTCCACAGGTCTAGCGGCTTTGAACAGGGTTTATTGTAAAGTAATAAAATTCCAGTTTTTTCTATGGTTTTCACGTTTAAAATACGTAAATCGTATCGTCACTCAACGCGTGTGATTTGTGACTGGGACAGTACTACCACGTTGATTTGATTTACCGATGTATGCCGATGCATTCTGTATACACTAGACATAATTATATAGTTTTGGATTATGATAATTAAAACGAGACTTGTATGCCGAAAATAATATGAATCAATCTCAATCATAGACAACTAGGAAGGTTAATTATTTTGATTGGATTTTTGATTATTTTATATTGACTCTCTTTATATAACTTAATGGCTAACACATATTATTTGGCTTTATTCATCATACGAATTAGCGGCATATAAAATAAATCAGATAATATAATTTATAAGTACATTTTTTCCGTATATAAATAATTATTTTTTCATTAATGTAATGGATTTTATAAACGATTTAGCCGAGTTTGGTGTACCAATCATTCAGTTAAAACCAAGTGCTCTGAATCTTTAACGAATCGTCGATATTTGTGTATAACTTTTAGTTATTTAACAAATGAAAATGTAACACGTGTATCACGGAGACTGATTAAATTTATAATTAATTCTATTAGATACAATTAAATAAATATAAATGTGGCAAATAATTAGATTAATTAAAGTCAATCTGTCAACCTTGATGAGACGAATGAAGACGTCTAGATGTCGAGAGGGTCGGTGTATAAATTAACACCAAAGTTAAAACAGTACAGAATCGACATTTTGACACGTTGGTGTCGGTTGAGTGATACGTCGTCGGTTGTCATCATGATGAATGATGATCATTGATCATTAATAAATAATAATAATACGAAATAAACAAACATATTAAAATTATTAAATACATAATCGTTGGTTATCGTTTGCGCACCGTCTGTTTACCAGTGCCAAAATATCGCAGGTACTTGCATTGTTTGCACATCAACATATCGAACAATAGAAAAATATTGATAAGTACATATATATTATACATATATACAGTTGTACACTTGTACATAATAACATAAATACATAATACGAAAAGATTTTTTACTACCAAATTCTAGTTGAACTTGAAACTTCAATAATCATTGTTATAATAACTCACATGATACCTACCTAGCTATATAATATGAATAAACGAATAAATTGGCTTATTCAGTACAATTTTAAGTAAAATAGTCATAATTATAATACATAATATTATATTATACAGCACCGGCAGAAGATATGGCTGACCCATTTTTTTTCGGGATTTTAGAATACATATATGAATTTTAGAACTTTTTTTTATCAGTTTATTATTTACCTACCGACGTTATTTTATGAAAATAATAAATCATATTGTTATTATATAAGTAGGTGTACTAATATTATGATGCATTATTGATGCATCATTTGTTTATTTATTGTACAAATTGAACAAATAATTTACCAATCTATTTAAAAATTTGATTTCCAAATAAAAAAAACATGCATGTTACAAATATTATAACGTAATTAAATATGTAGATAAACAAAAATTTCAATTTCAAAATTATAAGCATATATTAAAATGGTTGATATTTTCCTGGCTTTGGTTGCAGCAAAGACATATATTACTCTACTCATTGAAATCTATATTGAGTCCGAAATTTCTTGTTCGATAGATAGAGTAGGTAGACAGATTGGTAAGTTTAAATTGAGATAAATTACTTCTATTAATTTTAAGTCCCTGTAGCGGGGCCTTATCCAAATACCTACACAATATTTGAAAATAGAATATTACCAGCGTCACATTTTAAGCTGAATCGTATTAAACGACTTGTGATTTTGTGTAATCCCACGGATATATAATACAACCAGATAGCTGACTTAGCTTTAACGTAGAAGTTGATGAAATGGCTGACTGTTCAAATCAAAGAGGTCGATGTTTACAGTTCGTTCATTGAAATTTGAGATGTGATAATATGTCAGACTCGTCAGAGTGACAGAGTGTATGAAAATAATAACCAAAATTAATTTGATTTTATATATTGCTAGTGGATTCTTAGTTTTTATCAATGACAAAAATGTAATCATGAACAATGAACCACCTTCTTTCATAAGAAAGGCCGCCCATTTTCCTGGCTTAAAAACATTACATTTTGGATTTATAGGAAAGTCGGCTTTCTGCATAGTTGTATTATATATCTGTAGGTACTCCTTAGTCCTTATATCTTCCAGCTCTATTGTGAACTATTCTGATGCGCAAATGATGTATAAAATAATGAATGGTACTATAATTTGACGTAGGTAAGGTGAAAGGGCGATGCGCAAACGATGCATAACTCAAAAATCGAACGATGTTCAACTTTCTTACCAAAAAGGTTGTAATGAACAATAATGACAAGCTTACGATGTACGGCCAACATAATACATCTAAACCACTAATACTAGGTACCACATAATATTATAAAGTACCTATCTATAGTTAAAATAGTTAAAGATTTATAATTTATTTTTTTGTTATGTTTATCGACAGACAACAGCTATAATATAGGATGAATAAAACAAATCTTGCGTTATTATTGACAATAGTATACCTAAAGTAATTTTCTTTGTTATTTTTATGATAACCTTTATACTGAAAACAATAATCTTTTTAATTTGTTTTTGATAATTTTGTTTTTTTTTTTTAGTTTTAAATTAATTTATTCACAGACTCACAGTATACAATTATAGACTCTAAAGAAGTAATTATCGTTGCATTATACCTAGGTATAACAGTAGTGACATCTTACACTTAATTTAATTGGTCTGACTTTCAAATTAAGATTTAAAAGGGAACAAGCGGATAAACGCTTCCCCGACGTTCATGTGTTTTGAATTAATTATTTTCTATGAATAAGCATACCATATATTATGATAGACTAGACATTTTTTATTTAAAAAACTAAACTTAAATCGCATGAATAATGTTAATGATATATTGATATGAGTGATATATCTTTATGTCTATATACGAGTGACGAAATTAATTAGGTATGTTTACTATAGAGTATCATCAGTCATCACCATATTATTATTTAGTTTTTTTCTATACAAATGTAGTGCTCGTAATTGAATACGTCCGGAATTGCGGAATATTAAAGAACAAAACGTAATAATATAAGTACAGTATTAATTACAATGCATAATATTATGTTAGTGACCAGTGACATAATCATTTAGCGTGTGCAAACTACTAAGTGGCAACACTCCTGGTAACACGCAGCAATTACTGTAAAATTGCCTTGATCAAATCTTACATATTTTAAAAGGTTCTAATTAAGAAGTCTGCAATGTTAATTTGATTAAGTGGCTATGGAGTTTTTGTTTACTTTCGTAATCATTATTTTTACCGTGCTAAATTTTTGTACAATATTTCCACGATATCGTACATCGTGATAGGTACCAAAAATTAGATAACCCATTTTGGGCCTCCGATGGTTATGCGTATTTTTGTCTATAACAATATGGCGATACCGTTATAATTTTAAGAAAATATTGTATTGATACACAATAGGCACGACGTTCGATTTATATGTCAATATTCTTAAGCTAGTTACAGGTATTTAAAGAATCTGGTAGTTCTGAGATTTAGTCGACGTTCTTTTTAGATTCTGAGTGGAAAGATGAATGTATTGATTTTACAATGATGTGTTTTTTTTTTCATTTTTTTTTTGTGTCTGTGACACGATAAGTAGTCGAAATAGTGCTTCGATTTTCAACTTCAGTACCTTGTTCGATTGGAAAGTCGAAAGTGAATATCGTGCATTGGGGAGGTCAAAATTTAAAATTCCCAGTAATTTTCAAAAACGCTAAGAAAAACAAAAGAAAAATTAAGAAAAAACGGGAATTTTTACGCAAAATCGATTTTTCACAAAATTGAATTTGGTTTTTGGTGTAACTTTAAAACAAATGACCATAGATACATGAAATTTTCACTGGATGTTTATATTTGCATTTTCTATACACGACAACATTTTCAAAATATTTTGATTTATTTTGAACTGTTTAGGGACATTTTCATTTTCCATTTTTATTTAGTTTTTTTTCTAAAAATATCAATACAATTTTATTTGTTGGTTAAAAAAGCTTGACAATTTAATAGAAGCTTCTATTAGGCTCCTAGTATATTGTTTCAAAGGCAGATGAAAAATATTAAAAATCCTTAATCACAGTTTTTTTTCATAAGCATTTAAAGTTCAAAAATTGACAAAATATGGAAAAATTAAAAAAAATAGCAAATTATTTTGAGTTAAGAATTCGTAAAAAATTTTTCTTTTTAAATCTAAGATTTTAAAATGTAATACAAGATTCCTTATGAGATTATCTACCTTTATTAAAAAAAAAAAAAATGTCTATAAGAAAGTCAAATTAAATTTTTATGGGCGTTTGAAATTCAAATTTTTACAACATTGGATATTCACTCGATTTCTTATGTAGTGATTTCCTTATTTTGTTGTAATTCAAAAACGAATAACTGTAGATACATGAAAATTTCACTGAATGATTATATTAGCATTTCCTATACACCATACAATTTTGATAGTAATATCATAGGCTGACTGACCGTCTCAGCTCAGAATCGTTTTTCTTATACAATGATATTATATCATTGAATTCAAATTTAATACCATCCATTATCCAGTGACCCACTTGTAACCTACTGTACAGCAGAGCACCTTTTTTTTATGAATTTCAAGAAGAAAATCAAGAGAAACTTGATATGATATGTTTTATTTTTTAATTAATGTTAAAAATGGTGGTCAAGTGGGTATCGGTCTGCTGTACAGTGGGTATCGAGTGGGTAACTGTAGTGGATGTGTTAAATTTGATGTGGAATTTTCAAGTATTTACTGTATTTATTCGTTTTTGAATTACAACAAAATAAGAAAATCGTTTCATGAGAAATCGTTATAGTTAACGTGTGAATAACCAATGTCAAAAAAATTTGACTTTCCGATGAACTTTTCTTTTGTTAGAATAGAATTTTGTTAAGTTAGAACCATTTATGAGGAATATTCAATTTTGAAGTTTTTTGACCAAGCCTAAAAGTTTTATCGACACCAATAAAAACCAATAATTTCGTATGTCTATAAATAGCTAAAAAAGGAAATATACATACAAGTGTAGTCAGTTGTCAGTAGTGTATTCTTGAATACTAAATATTTACACAATTTAGTTTTTCTGGAAAGTATATGACTTATTGTGCGTAATTTGTAATTTGAGTAGGTAGGTACAATTATACCTTCGTCCTTCACCTAATCACCTATAATAAGAGCGGAGTCAGGATATTTTATTATTGAAAAACAATTAATTTCAAGTAACATTAATTTCAATACATCGGTGTACAATTTATTTTATTTGACTTATTTAAACTATCCCTATACATCTATTACGTTATTGAACGATTTTTTAAAGTGGCAATTGAAATCGCACACATCATATTTTTATTCAGTTAAAGGGTTAGAAGTTATAATAATAACATGTCATCAATAATTTTAGTAATGGGACGTTTTTGAATAATAAAGTTGAATAGGAAAATAACATGATCCTTGAATTCAATATAATGAATACAATAAATAATAATCATTCAGTGGTCATCATATTTACAGTCGATAGGTAATAGATAATAGTTATATTTAACTTTATTACAGTTTATATTAAATATATTATTTTAAATTTATTCATTTTCTATTCGTTATTTTAGCTTGACAAGTTTAAAATATACTAAGTATAAATGATTAGGTCTTATAGAGACCTAGAACAATGAACCCGATATTTGATCTTTTCACAACCTATGATGTTAGATGTTAGATAAATCACATTACAATACCTCCGTTCTAAATATTTAAATATTTGGTTTTGACTGATGATTTTTCCCCGAGTATTTTTTTAAACATCAATCTTATCACACAACTGTTACATTTCGATGGACCACACCCACTCTATAATATTGTAATTTATACTAAATGTTACAAAAAATAGGCAGCCTGCGTTAAGTGATTTACATTTTCTATATACATTTTTTGGTACAATGTCGTTTAGATCACTGAACAGAGTGCGTTCCACTTACATGAAAACAGTGTTGGTTTTTTCTCAAATCTACCACATACATTTGCACCGATATCTTAAACAATAAAAGAGGTGTATGTTGTATGTGTATTGTATACACTGCGGCGATAGGTACTTGATATTTACACACATATTGTTTGTTAACATATGATGATTAGGTACCTATAGGGATTAAAAGAAAAATCAACGCGCCTTGCTAAAAACAATGTGACGTATTTTATTGTATCTAGTAGAATAGTAGGTATATAAGTATAATAGTATATAAGTAATAAGTATATAAGTATATTGGTATTTAGGTACTTACAAATATGACGTATATAGTTGTACACCAAATAATAATCATTTAGGTACAATTTTTCTTTGAATGTTGTGTATGATTATATATTTAAAGTTAGTTTCATTTATTTTGATTAATTTTGAACAGAACCCAATAAGTTTATTCCTAATTTGTAGAACAAACTGAAAATACCTATGAAAATACAATTGTTTGTAATATTATTAAAATAAACTGGGAATATAAAATATTGGTACGTACATAAAGCTCGAAGAACATAATATTTTTTAGGTTATAAATCAAAAACGTAAAGAACCAAAAAACAATTTTTGATTTAAATAAAACCCACAACAATAGTTGAAACCTTATATTATTTAAATAATTTTTGATTCTGAGTGAAATGATGAATGTATTGATTTTACAATGATGTGTGTTTTTTTATTTTTGTGTCTGTCATCACGGCTTAGGGCAGTAAAACTGCTTCGATTTTCTTCAACAGTATCTTGTTCGATGGGAAAGTGAATCTAGTTGGTGCATTTTAATCAAATTTTAAAATTCCCAATAGTTTTCAAAAGCGACGGAAAAAACAAGATAAAAATTAAGGAAAAACGGGAATTTCTACGCAAAATCGGTTTTCCACAAAATCGATTTTGGTTTTTGTTTTAACTCTAAAACAAATGAACGTATATAGATGCAATTTTCACTGGTAGTTTATATTTGTATTTTCTATGCAGGAAAACATTTTCAAAAAATTTTGATTTGCTTTGAACTGTTTAGGAACATTTCCAGTTTCCAATTTTATAAGTCTTTTTTTCTACGAATGTCAATAAAACTTTATTTTTTGGGTAAAAAAGGCTTGAAAATTTAATACAAGGCTCCTACTATATTGTTACAATAGCAGTTGAAAAAGATTAAAAATCCTTAGACCCCCTTTTTTTTTATAAGCATTATAAATGTTAAATCTTGATAAAAAATCACGAAAATTAGCAAATTATTTTGAGTAGAGAATTCATAAAAATTTTTCTTTTTAAATCTAAGATTTGAAAATTTAATACAAGATTACTCATAAGTTAAGAAAAGTTAAAAAAATGTCTACAAGCAAATCAAATTAAATTTTTATGAGCGTTTGAAATTCATATTTTACAATATTGGATATTATTCACTCCATTTCTCATGTAGCGGTTTTGTTTTTTTATTGTCATTCAAAAACGAATCACTGTAGATACATGAACATTTTACTGAATGTTTATATTTTCAATTTCTTCACACCATACAATTTTTAAAATACATTGACTCTTTTTGGGGTGTTTACGGACATTGTCAGGTTTCATTTTTTTTAGTTTTTTTTTCTATAAATATCAATTAAATTTTTTTTGTTGGGTAAAAAAGCGCCAAAATTTAAAGCAAGGCTCCTGATATATTGTAGGAGTTAAAAAAATATTAAAAATACATATGCACAATTTCTTTTATAAGCATTAAAGATCGAATTTTTGACAAAATTTATCATATTTAAAATTGAATTATTATTTTGTAGTTAAAAATTTATAAAATGTTCAACTTTTATAGCTGAGGATTGAAAATTTAAAACAAGTTTCCTCATAAATATATAAATTACTTTATTCTCAATAATATCATCAAATATACTTAGTAATCTCATAGTATTATCATAGGCTGACTGACCGTCTCCGCTCAGAATCGTTTTTCTTATACAATGATATTATATCATTGAATTCAAATTCAATACCATCTGTTATACAGTGACCCACTTGTAACCTATTGTACAGCAGAGCACCTTTTTTTCTTATTATTTTCTTAGATAGCCACTTAACCACTACATTCAATAGATATTTAGGTGTCTAAGATATTATATTACTTTACTGCTTATACTTTTGAATAATTTAGGATTTGGATAAGGTCGAGGATAATGTATAACTTGGAATTATAAATAATTATTTTAGTTTTAATATAAAAAACAAAAAACAAATTGAGTGTATTATTATTTATATATTGTATTAACCATTGATCAGACTGAAATGTTATATAATACATTATGACATGATAACATTTAGTTTCATGAATAATGCAGTATTGCTTGAGTTTAGCATGAAATTGTTGAGCTGAGTTTATGTTTATTTTAAACATTTATCTTTTTAATAAATTATATTTATTCAAGACACGATTATCTATTTATAGTTCTACAGTTGTCAGTTTCCATGAGATAAATTTATATCAATATAAGCATTTGGTAGACATTTATGATTTGTTGAAATATGTACCTATATATTTATGAATTTAAGACAAACATTATTATAGACAAGTTTTTTAAACGAATGCTGTAATTATTAAAAGAAATTAAATGCATTCAGATTATGGAGTTATTTAGTTAAAAATAATATTGTCTAGATTTATGTTTCTATAATTCCACACAGTTATTGATTTGTATGTATAGTAAAATATATTATAATAAATTAAAACTTCCAAAATTAAATTGAATATTATTATTATTATTATTTCATTTTGAAATTATTTTTATACAACATTATGTATCTAAAAATTATTATTTATTAATATTTAATTCAATAATTGTATTTGTTTAAAACAACTACTGTAGTTTAGGATATACAATTACGACACCTATGCACTATTATATTATTATTACATGAGGTAGGTATACAAAATATTTATAATAACTAATAAGAAATAAAAATACAATGTACGTACATTGTTTTTAAAATTGTATATAGGACTAAGGAATTAAAAATACTTGGTTGCTTCAATATGGTTATTCTTAAATCATTAAATCTTTACATTTTTAAAAATGAATAAAAAAAATATATAAATAGTTTGAGATTGATAATTGAAAATAATTTAATACTGTCTTGCTAATTTTTAACAATATTCAATTCGTCTAGTATAAAACAATAATTGTTATATAATTATACCTAATACTCGACACGCAATAGTTCATTTTAAATTTAACAAGTTGGATTTATTTTTGGATAGTATAATGGTGTCAATGTGCTGCCAAAACTTAATAGAAACGTTAATTCCATATGAACACTTAACCTTGTGTTTTTAATAGAGGAATAATGGCAAAATTTTACTTTTAAAATAGGTACCACTTGTATATTTTGAATAATATCAGTGCTAAAATAATAAATTGTATTTTTGAAATAGACTTAGATAATTATATAATATTATAATATTATGCATTTGAAGTACTTATATTAATTTATAATTAAACATTTTTACTTTTTACTCAGTTTAAGTAAGCACCCGCAGAAAAATATAAAAATTAATTTATAGATCATAAGTATTACCTATATCATATAAGTATATTATTATATTACACTAATATATTAAGTACTACCTACATTTTTGTTTAGGTAATAATATTATACATTTTCAGAATAGAAATAGAATGAACACGACATGTGTCGATGTTTAATGTTTATTAAAAAGTCATAATATGTTTGTACTTTTTAGTAAACATTTACATTACTGCTAAAACTATTCTTATACGCATATTACTTGACCCATCAGCTTCGTAGTTTTATTATTCAAAGTTTTCTAAATTAAATAAGTAAATAATAAAATAGTAGTTTGGATGCTTTACGGGCTATATAATAATGTACAGCTTAATATTTTATACTATATGATGAATAATGAAATGAATTTAATGTTATTGAGAATGTAATAACTTTTTTATAAACACATCTTAGAAATGAATATAATGAAACTATGCGATAAGTGATTCAATTGAATCATATAATTATTTCAAGAATTTCTGTGAATGAAATATACATATATAGTTTATACTTGATAATCATTTTGCGGGTGATAGAATAAACGTAATATACTAATATAATAATAATATTATATTATGTAAAGTTTAATTGATATAGTTTTCAGTGGCGCCAAAAGTATATAATATATATTTACCTATGACTGCAACGATCATAGGTGAATCAAATTTTGTTGATACAATTTGTATTACGTGTGTCGTGGGTGTCAACATTTTATGTAGATGTGTGATGTATCTTAGGTAAACTTTTGGACTTCGGTGCCACTGGTAGTTTTTACTAAATGTTTGAGAGAATAAAGATCTAGAGTTCTGTCCTCGGTTATGTCAATGTCATCTATCCTCTTGAGTCATAAGTTACGAAGTATATCTAATATTTTGTTAATACTATATAATATTCTTTATTGTAAAAATTGTTTTGTAAAAAAAAAATATATTACAGTGTGTTGAAATCTGATCTCTAAAGTATATTCATTTTACTAAGTGCTTTGATGGTGTTGTGGGTCAATAATTTGCTGCGTATAGAATATGGATCAAGTAAGAAACTATGTGTGTATACTTTACCCAGTGTTTATAGTATACCTACTTATGTAATCCTGTGTATTAATTTGACCAAGTTGTGATGTTTTTGTCGACGTTTCAAAACTCACAAAAATCTGTAACTTGTAACTTAACGGTGTTAACTCAATGTGACTGACGAATAAATGGAATTTGATTTCAATTTTAAACATTTCTTAATATTCTCCATATTATACTGCAGGTTGTGGAACAAATATTAAACGCTGAGTGGTGTTTTTGACAGTTGATTATTGTGTTATTTGTGTAGACTGTAGACAACCAAAGGCGCAATACCTTATAACTGTGAAAAACTTAATATCTCTTCATATTTAGAAATAACTGAAATAACTTGGGTATTTAACTTGCTTGTTGAAACCAACGATGTTTAATAATAACTTATAAAATATACATTTTAATATATTTACGTGTATACATAACTTGGAAGGATTGACTTAAATTTAAATTCAGGAAAATCCTCTGCAAATATAGTTTAAAGGTTGAATATTTAATTAAGAACTGAACCCTGTCGTTGTTTGTACTTATATTTTTGATTAAAAATATAATTAGTTTAACGGGTAATAATAATAATGTATAAATATTAAATACATTAAATTCGCATTTTTTATTAATAAATATTCATAATACCTTTATACTTTTATCCAAACCTAAACGTAATTTTATATTGCTAATTTATTCCAATAGATTTTGAAGCAGTATATTAAACTATTAACATTACAGCAGTACACACTCCATTCTCCATCGATCCTTTATAAATATTAATTCTCAGTAGGTAGTGTTATGTGTATATATTTTTTTCTTGAGTCCAAGTCGCTCTCAGAGTTGTGCACTCGTGCGTATACTAGAAGCAGGTTTTAGCAATACTATTTACGAGAGAGAACGACCGAATTATAGGATAAAAAATAGCAAACTATTCGCATATACCATAATACATACACGTTCAAACACGACAGCCGTTAATACATTTTGAGAAGTTTTAATTATTCGAAACATAACCTTATATTTCCGAATAAATTTGATGGGCGAAAGAGACTAGTCCGTGGGCGAAATTTGAAAACATGCTACGTTTAGTCATTTTACTTTTCTCCTTATCATTGATCAAATTTCATCAGTGTTATCAATCATTTTTATCATATTTTTTGAAAGACTGATATTATATTTTTATTTACATTTTTCATTTATATTTATTGTGAATTTTTGTAATACTAAATAAGACAAAGAAGAAAATAGCAAAACTAACAACAACAACTTAGGTAGGTATTAATGTATTATATAACATTATTATTAACATTATTATATAACATTATTATTTTGATTATTATTAATTTTTGGAAGTGAATATGGATGTTATTAATTAAGGAAAAAATGTATGTAAGTTAATTTATTGTAATTATGACATTTATTAAATATTAGATATTATTATACTAGATTGATTTAGGGTACTTTGTAAATAGTTACTTTATAATGAATAGTGAATACCGCCTTCACTAGTCAGTACATACACTTGTGAAAATTAGTAATTACTTTATTAAAATAATTTTAGTATAAATTTAATATATAATATAAATATAATTTTTGTTTAAATATTTACGTCCAATGTTATAAGTATAAAAAAAGCAGGTAAAAAAGTATTTACTTACATAAAAAACTAAAAAACTAAAAAAAAACCTACAGATTTGTAACACCAATATATTCTGCGTTTACTTTAAATCTAAAAATTTTCAAATAATATTAATTATTATACTCACAAAAAATAGTATAAAAAACTAAATGTTGTGGCATAATGTGTCAAATAAAAAATAATATATATTTACAAAAAAAACATAAAGTAACAAGCTATTTTGAACTGTGTGTACCTCCTAATGCTTTATTATTTTCAACACAATATGCCAAGGAATGTGGTGCTTTCGATTTGCGTTTGACTTTGGGTAATCCACTTGATATTATTTGCCCTTTTACATACCCATGTTCTGCTTGCAAGTTCTTCTTCATTTTTTGAATATATCATTTCTTTTATTATAGAATATAAGGTATAGCGATGATGAAGAGGTACACCGTGGTTTGAATCCCATAGATACCTCCAAGTAGCTTGTAGAACGTGAAAAATACAAAGTAAAAGTATTGATTCAGGAAAAACTGAATGCAATGCACTTCTTTCAGCCGCCGAGTCATCAGACATAAAAATCTTTGGACCTTTTGTACCTCTACCTGCCAGTGATTTAGGTATAAATAATTGTTTCCAAAGCTTTAATCCTTCAGAAATAACTAATGTGGATTCACTTGTTAATATTAGTGTTCCTACAGGTATACCTCCAGCACAACTATTTGTATAAATCATGAAGACTTTACAACCATACCTGTCCATATTTGCTGAAGCATCTATAAAAAGAATTTCTCCACATTCATTTAATTCGCAACTAATTCTGCTCATTAAAGGAGTGACTATTGCTATGGCAAAGTTTCCATTCTCAAGTTCTTTCATAGCAGCTGTGTCAGACATGCATTCAGTATTATATTCTTGTATTGCATCCTTTAGAGATGAAATCATTTGCTCACCATGTGAAAAGCCAAAATGTTTTTTAAAGGTTTTGTAATATAGATAATAAACCCATTGTGGATCAGGCAGTTCTCCACGGTCACCAGCACATATATAGTAATTATTACCTTTTTCAGTTCTCAACTGAGTTTTAAAAATAAATAGCGCTTTTGATGGCGTTTTACCTTCCTCAAATAATTTCAAAAACTTGGCTTTTATTTCCTCAGATGGTATTCTGTGTTTCATGACATCAGCCCTTAAAATATGGTGGTTATGGGTGTGTTTCAACAGAACCCTGGCATATGTTTTGAAACTATTGGATGAAGAATTGTCATCGTTCCTAGATTATAAATAAAAATTAATTCAAATACATTTGTTTATTAATTGAACTTACAACGTAATATGCTCAGACAACAAATCATTATCTTCGTCTTTTAATATTTGTATACCCAATGTCGCTTTACAGTCGAAATGCTTTTCACTTGGATTTGAATTAGCCTTTGGTCTTGTGTTGTGATGACATCTGTATCGTTTCTATTTAAAATTCAACAAAAAATAATAAAATGTATTTATACACACACATTTATTATTAATACCTTAAAAATAATATCTGATCTATCTGTTTTTCGCACACTAGATGTCAAATATGTAACTTTATTTTCATTTCTTATGGCCATAATCCAAGGATCAATGTCATCAACTCCAAATTTATGTATAATAAATGTTGCTATAAATTTATTATCATCTGAACCTGTATATTCCACCATGGAATACTCATAACCGGTAGGAATTTGACTCTAAACCAATTATAGATTAGTTTTATTAATAATTTCTTATAAGTAGACCTCTGAACCTTTACTTATTTTGTATTTTAAAAATTCTAATTTAGTTTTAATATTTAATGTAAATGTAAATATTTATTTTAAAAATTACTTGTAAACAATTGTATTCATCATCTCTTGTTGTATGTGTCTTCATATGTCGAACCATATTTGATTTAAGAGTAAATGTCTTTTCACATTTTTGGCATTTTACTGTCTTACCTTCAGTGTTTTGTTTTTTTTTAATTATGCCATGTTTTTGTTGTAAATGTTTTTGCAGGGTAACATTATGTTTGAATTTTTTCTCACATTTATCACAATCAAACGTCTATAAAGAAATTTAATGCATTTTCCATATGTATTTTAATGATGACACTTTGATGCACATTCATAGCAATATAAGTTGCTAGAAATTTGGCTTATACTTAGTAATGTACCAAGTTTCAAGAACAGATTTTTGAGGGAAAAAAATTCAATAAGTTTCCAAAACCATCAATATTAAAATAAACAATTTATTCATAGCTACAATATCATATTCATATATTACAGATTAATTAAGAACAACATTTAAAGTAATATTTTTATTTATTTTCCAGCCGTATATTAATTACACACAATAATATCAATGTATTTAATTTGAAATAAAATGTTATTTTTTAATAATACATTAAAAAAATCACAATAATAATATGAGTATAATAAATAAAAACATAATAATAGCATATATTAATTATTATCACCTTCATTGTAAATCAATCTAGTCTAGAAAAAATATAAAATATAAATGAAAAATGAATAATAAAATATAAAATAAAAATATAATATTAGTCTTTCAAAAAATATGATGATATTATATGATAACCTAACCTAATGTAGATATTATATAATTTGGACAGGAGAAAAATTATAAGTAAAAAGTACTACCTAAAACTTGTTGAAGCCACTATACATTTATTGGATACTATACATATATATAAAAAAAACTTTTGAATACAATTTTTTAATCCATTTATACATCAATCACAACCAGATTTTTACTCAAATTTCGAGGTAGATACCTTTAAAAAATTAAACAAAAATAATACCAACACCAACATTAATAATACATTCAAAAATTCACAATAATAATACGAGTATAATAAATAAAAATATATAAAATATAATAGCATATATTAATTATTGTCACCTTCATTGTAAATCAATCTAGTCTAGAAAAAATATAAAATATAAATGAAAAATGAATAATAAAATATAAAATAAAAATATAATATCAGTCTTTCAAAAAATATGATAAAAATGATTGATAACACTGATGAAATTTGATCAATGATAAGGAGAAAAGTAAAATGACTAAACGTAGCATGTTTTCAAATTTCGCAGTCCGTGGCATGTAATATAAAGTAATATAAACAGCTGATTATTAACGTTATCGAAACCTGCTGGTCGGTGCCGACGTTTTGTTGCGACGCATTGCAGACCAAAAAAATAATAAATATGTTCAACAGACGCGTGGTGGTACACTATAGCTGGTACTATGTGCACCAGGAATGTTGGCGGAGACTCCGGACTGCAAATGTGAATCGAGTGGCATTACTCGAAGTTACAACGGCGGAGCATAGTAGGTGTCTACTATATTCGTGCTGACGATAATCAATTTTAAATATACTCGATATAAATTGTATCGAATGTATCGTGTACCATATATGTAGATTATTCAATGGTTGAATAGTAATATAAATTAGTGTCTTGTACGGTGTAGCCATGAAATATTACTAAATTATCCGTTAGGAAATAATAAATCATATTTTGTTAGTTTAAACTGTTAATGTGTTCTCTTCGAACTAATGCTCTACAGTCTACATGATCTAATAAATGTCTACAGCGTGTTTCAGTAAAGGATAATAAGACAACTGTTTCACGGATTGTATTTAAACACGATACTCAAAAGCTAGTAGTGGGAGGAGTTGTCTGTCCTGTGCTGGGAGGGGGTGCGTCTTGTCCGCCCTTGGACGCACTCTCCGAAGGACGGTTATTTATTCACTTTGTTTTATGAAGGTTATTTTTAACAAAATAATAATATTTTCAAAGGTTATATTATTATAATTGTATAGGCACAGAACATTTAAACGGTGAAGGTGTCATAATACGAATGGAAGGTACTTTTCTTTTTATTTTGTGTATCTATTCACAATATTGGTACATTTTCAAAGTGCTTTTTTACGATAATACTATATTATAATATATTATATGTAGCATTATTTATTTATTTCATTATACTCATATTATCTGGTGGCATTTTTACAGACCTTTTAATTAAGTTAAGATTTAAAATAAATATGAAGTAAATAAGTACACAACATACCAAGTAATGATGACAAACAGTGTACAAGTGGTCTAAGGCTAAGATTTTCTAATTATATACACTCAATACATTGTTCATCGCTGGCCAGAGATCCCTCCACCGAACGTCACAGCTGCCGGTAATACGATATAATATTATGAAGTTTTGCACCATTTGCACTTTATAGAGCAGTGGTAGAAGATTTTTTTTTTCCGTTACTTTTTGCTCGACTCGAGGGGGTCGGGGTATCTCGTAACTCGCACGTAGGAATGCGATTCGAAATACAAAACACGCGAATTACATACAACAGTGTTCGAACACGGACGCGTTTTCGCGCCATCCTAGTTTCGGCATATGTCCCCAAAGCTGCGCTTCGGATGCCGGAGCTCACGAGGTGGCTTACCCCCTCCATGGCCGTCCAGCGCCGGGCCGTTCGCCGCCGTAGGCTGTGCCACCAGAAGTTCGTGTGTCTTTTCCAGGCGGTCGAGCCCGACGCATCGTTGCGTTCGCTCGCCGCGTTTCGCTGGGTTTTGGCGACCAAACCACATGTAGTCGTCGCGTTATTAAACCTCGTGGTCTGTGCCGTTATATCTTTTGCGTGCCGCCACTGGCTCGTCGCCGTTCATTTCGTGCCGCCGCTTTTATCTGCGTGCCGCCACTGGCTTGTTGCCGATTATTGCGTGCCGCCACTGGCTTTGTGCCGTTCATTTCGTGCCGCCGCTTATATCTTTGCGTGCCGCCACTGGCTTGTTGCCGATCATTGCGTGCCGCAGATGGCTTGTTGCTGTCCATTCAGTTCATTGTGTTGCCCATCCATCAACATCCATCAAGTGGACCTATCACCGACGACGGACCGACGTTGTAATTGTTTTAAGTACCTATATTGTTATGTTTTGGGGCGCCCTGTCTGTTAGTACCTATGTTCTATATTCATGTTTTATCTACCTAAGTTGTTGTTTTCTATAATAATTATTAAGCGCCTAGCGCATTTGTACTCGCATTTGTAATTTATCATTTTTTATACTTGGGTAACCTTTTCACGTCTCAACACACCGCAAGTCGTTGCCGCAAACCGCGATAGAAAAGTAGGTGCGGCTCGGCGAACAAACTTTGGTAGCAGGGCGTGGTTATCCGACCTCACAGGGGGGTTCGGAGCGGTTTGTTTTGGTCGTGTTGGTTGTGTTTGCCCTGGTATTTTGGGTACCGAGTACAGTGCTTGGGTGTTCACCGGAGGTTGACAATTATTGTATGGGTTTATTAGTTTCCCGGTCTTCCCCGTTCCCCGTTTGTGAATATTATTATTATAGATAAGTTGAATTTATTTAATGTGTACTGAGAGCCAATTGTATAGCCGTTATATCTATAACACAATTAGTTAACCGCGTAGGTCTCAGTGTTGCTATCAGCTATACACATGCTATATATATAGTCATATAGATTACAGTTAGCCGTTAGGTAATTACGCATTATCTGGATATCATTGAGATATTCAGTGTCGTTAGTTAGTAGGTAGGTACACTCACCGATCGTTATTTCTGATATCGTCCATATATCTAGATTATATAACAAATGAGTCGTGTCGGTCGCGCCGTTGATATCATCGATATATCAATAATTGTACTAACGTAATCGCGCCGGCCGTTGAATTGATTTCGTTCATATATCAATATTATTATTTATTATTCACGCCGGTCGCTGTGAGATATTCCACGTAACGTTTTTATTATTGTCCTTTCACGCCGGTTGTTTTTACCGTGTCGTTGGAACTGAGTTCGTTGGAACATTATTTGGTTGTAGTCCTCCAGGGAAGCGTAGGGTTTTGTTCGCTACCATGGTCGAAGATGATGAAAGATTGCGACGCCTTACACGATTATTGAAATTGTACACTATAAAGCGCGCGGCCATGATATCGATGATCCGAAGTATACACGACATGGGAGTTCGTGTACGTACCGACAATAGTTTAGCATTCCAGTATTCTGTTCATGTTGCTGACATAGACTGGGTGTGGGATGACTTTAAGTCTTTTGATTTGGCCGTTTTAAATTGTTTGTTTGAGCTTAATAGGGCTGACGAGTATTCAGGTGCTTTAAAAATCACTATGCGTGACCTTGTCGATGCATCCAAAACTGTTTTGGCGCAAATTCGTCCTACGGTTGCGGAGCGGAATATTATTAGTAAAGTACATCCGACGACTTGTGAGTCAGTTTCGCGTCCGTCAATGTCTGTCCTTGGCCAATGTACAATATTTCCGAGTGGTCGTTTTTCGGAAGTGTTGGCGTCCCGTCCGTCGGCGTCTGATGCATTTTCAGCCGTGCTCCGTTCAACAGTTATACAATCAGTGACTCGTGTTCATATTTCCGATTGTAGTTTATTGACTCATTGTATGCCGTTGGTCAAGTTAGTGTCGGTGTTCGGACCTTTGGTAGTATCGCCAAATTTTATAAGGCCGTGTATTTATGATTTGTTTAGGGACGGGCTCCCTCCCGGTACTATTCGCGCAGCGCGCGTTGCCAGTGGAGCCAATAAGAGGTCATTGACCTGTATTCAAGCGCCGGCCGTGTTAAAGCGCGTATACGTGCCGCCGTCGCAACCGTTATCGCGTACACAACCGCCGGTGTTCCCACCCCACCCCGTGGTGTGCCGTCCACCCACAATGTTTAAACGTATTATCACGGAACGCTGTCCTTCGTTTTCGGTAGATCTACTAGCGCGCCGCCGTCCTCGATACGTGTGGTCGCCGTCGTCTTTGCGTCCGTGGGTAGGCGTCAAAATCATCGTGTTTTGGGTAATTGGCCCCCACGAATCGTTCAAAAAATATGTTTTTAGTCGCGGGAATCATATCCGCACATTTTTAACAACCGACTGTGTTTGGCAGTACGGTAAATCGTCGAAGAACGTAAATAAGACGTCGCGCGGCTTAATGCCGATTGTTTCATATCATCGATTCGTTTTATACTTATGTGGTACACCTGGAACGAAGGGAAATCTGTCGGAATGGGACGATTCGTTTCCGTCGCTATCCCGGTGTGACCCACCCAAATGGTTGAACGCGTGTTTCGCGCGTCTTGTGTATATGACCAATAAATTGTTTACGCGCACTAATAATTGTGACCACATGTTGCGTACTGTGGCTTATATGCGCTGTACGACTGTCGTTTGTTGTCGGTGTAACTGTGACCCGTCAGTTCTTGTTGCCGTTCACGGAGCTTTGGTGGTGCCGTATGTACCTACGAGGAATTTGTTTTCGTATGTAGTGTTTGACGGAGGCGGTCGATCGCGACGCTCTGTCAGGTCTAATCACAGACGTACCGTGTCTGTAGTGTCGGTCTCCTGTGTCTCACGGCACTTATTTGGTCGCCGATTGCATTTGTTGTTGCGCCCCGCCAATACGTGCGTGAGTATTTCGCCTCGTTCCGCGTCGATGGGTCCAGGGGTAGGCATGCTGCCTATGTACGAATTGCGGCAAATAATTGTCCGCCGAAATGTAATGAGTGGCGTATGTCCACGGTGGCTTTATCACCCACCAATAACTTAAGTTGTTGAATTTTGTCGCGTCCTTTTGTGTCACATTTAAGCACTGGGCTCCATGACACGACGCACCTAACTCACCAACCCAACCCACCTGTTAATTTAATTTGGCGTGTTGCACTTTTTTAAACTTTGTATACATCGCGACTGGCTGGGTGTTGAGACCTGGGGGAGTCCTCATATGTATATATATATATGATTTTGTTTTGTATTATTATGTATTTCTTTGTTCTCATGTAATTATTTAGTACCTGAACCATACTATGTTTATTGGTTTATTTTTCAATTATTTGTATTATGTACTATGCCTTGGTCATTAATTATAATTTATACTTGTGTAATGATTTTTTTATAAATATTGTGTTTGTCTATGTCAAAAAAAAATAATGTACACCCACAGGTAATGCGCTTGTGACCTGCCGATGTCGGACATCCAGCTGCTTCGGACCTTCATCCCTTACTACATCGTGCGTCCGGTTCTACGTCACTGCATGTGAGGCAGAGCCTCACGGGGGGAGTATGTTCGAACACGGACGCGTTTTCGCGCCATCCTAGTTTCGGCATATGTCCCCAAAGCTGCGCTTCGGATGCCGGAGCTCACGAGGTGGCTTACCCCCTCCATGGCCGTCCAGCGCCGGGCCGTTCGCCGCCGTAGGCTGTGCCACCAGAAGTTCGTGTGTCTTTTCCAGGCGGTCGAGCCCGACGCATCGTTGCGTTCGCTCGCCGCGTTTCGCTGGGTTTTGGCGACCAAACCACATGTAGTCGTCGCGTTATTAAACCTCGTGGTCTGTGCCGTTATATCTTTTGCGTGCCGCCACTGGCTCGTCGCCGTTCATTTCGTGCCGCCGCTTTTATCTGCGTGCCGCCACTGGCTTGTTGCCGATTATTGCGTGCCGCCACTGGCTTTGTGCCGTTCATTTCGTGCCGCCGCTTATATCTTTGCGTGCCGCCACTGGCTTGTTGCCGATCATTGCGTGCCGCAGATGGCTTGTTGCTGTCCATTCAGTTCATTGTGTTGCCCATCCATCAACATCCATCAAGTGGACCTATCACCGACGACGGACCGACGTTGTAATTGTTTTAAGTACCTATATTGTTATGTTTTGGGGCGCCCTGTCTGTTAGTACCTATGTTCTATATTCATGTTTTATCTACCTAAGTTGTTGTTTTCTATAATAATTATTAAGCGCCTAGCGCATTTGTACTCGCATTTGTAATTTATCATTTTTTATACTTGGGTAACCTTTTCACGTCTCAACACACCGCAAGTCGTTGCCGCAAACCGCGATAGAAAAGTAGGTGCGGCTCGGCGAACAAACAACAGTGTCTCGATCAGGTCAGTCATAATAATAAATAATAATAGCAAAGAAAAATAACACCGTTGTTAAAAAAAATAATAATAACAACAACAAACAACAAGTGGAAAACCACACCGGTGCGTGTGCGTACAAAATACTATTATATCATATATCAATCTCGTTTTTTAGGCACACACACAACGCCTGTCTGCACTGAACGCGTCCGTTTCGCTTATATTATTATTGTAATAATGTAATAATTATTTTTCGTACACGCACGGCTGCCGCAGACGACGTCGGCTAAAGCTTAAAGCGACCACCACGCCGCCGTGGCGCGTTTGCTTTTCGTCGTTGCTACGGCCACCGGAGCGCCGCCGCTGCTTTCACGGCCGCCGTCGCAGCATGGTCATTCCGTTTCGATTATCGGCGCGAGTTTAGGCTTAGGACTCCGTCGGCGAGCGTCGTCGTCGAAGTGGCCGCCGTTGCGGTTGTTGTTGCGCGTCGGCTATATTATTATTAAGAATATTATTCTTTGCGTACCGCGTGTGCGTTGCGTCCGTCGCACTGTCTCTCGACTCTCGTGGCCTCGTCTCTCAGTAGTACAGTACTATTCATTGTTATCGGTCGGTCGGTCGGTCGCCGCTGTCGTGTCCGGGAAACAGGTGGTGTGCCGAGTGCGCTCTACTATTATAATAGTACTATTAATATACTACGTTATTATTTTAATTATTAGTACCTATAATAGTAATTATCATTATTATTTTATTTTTTATTATTGTTGTGTTTGTGTTTTCCTTATCGGGTCGTCGTTGAGTGCCAGTCGTCAGTACACGTGCAGTGATCGCACAGAATTATGTTCGCTTGCCCGTAGAGTATCGAGTTATTTCGCTATTTCACTCCGACTGTAGTGTCGTGTAATCACACCGCGTTCGTGTGTCGCAGCGTTCGGACCTTGTTTCGCGTTTTCCTCGTCGCTGTCAACGGCGATTTCCACGTTTCCGTTTCATTAGTATTCAATTTGCATACCTGATGATTACTGTTTTGTAACGCAACATCAGATTTTCCGACCACTTCTCTTCAGAGGAAACCCATTGTCGTTTCTCGCACGGGGCACGCCTATACACATAACATTAATGAATCGGTGAGTAACCCTGTCCGCGACACGCACGCGCCGCTTTTATATTATTACCATTTTTGTTGTTGTTGTTGTTGCTGTTGTTGTTGTTGGTTTTATTGTTATTGTTTTTTCGACATTTGCATTATGTATGCGGAGTTCTGTGCTTAAGTTTGAATAAATAGAAAGGGGATTCAAAAGTGTAAAAAAAAATGTACATACTTGAATAATATTTAAATGTCTTATTGATGATAAGGATACTATGTAAGAAGGGGTATGGGTAAATATTTTTAAAAAAGAGGGACGGGGGGACTGAGTCCCTCTTTTTTTAATGAACGTGCTTTGTTTAAGCAGCATTGTAAGTGTATAATGATAACAGCCAGTGAGACGAGGTGGCGGATACCTTGTGTAAATATATTTAATATACTCGAATTACTCCAACGTCATTATAATGCAATTGTAATTTGTAACTAGTCGTATTCGAATCAATGTATCAATACAACAATCATAGGACGCAAAGTTGTAGCCGTGTCAATATTTTGTCAAACCAATGGGGATGATTAAAATAATATAATAATAATATATTAATATACAATATTGAATATTGGGCTCACGTCCTTAATTATTTTAAATAAATACATACATATTAATATAATAAAATATTGAATAATAATAATAATAATATTATAGTCCACAATGGTGAAACCCTATTATTTTGGATTTTTTTTTTCGTATTATATTTTCGGAGCTTTTGATACATAGACATTGTTGTATTCCAGGCTCCAGCGTACAACATTATTGTACACCACGTGTGGTAAAATATACACACGTATAAGTATCGATCGACGACGTTTTCGGAAGTTGTATGACGTGTACCGTGTACGCTTGTAGTCAGTCGCAGAGGCGATTGTTTTCTTTCGTATTTTAACGAGTCTCCCGGGGAAATCGATCTCAATTTAAATGGTTTTAAACGCTTCAATCTCCTTTAAGCTTTTCTCATATTTTTTCTCAGCATGTTTTGCGTTTTTTTCTCTAACGGGGGAAATTTATTTCGTTTTCCCATTCGGCCACCGATTATAATAATGAATTCGGAAAATGTTGTTTTACATTAATTCTTTTTTTGGTATATATATCTGCAGTAGTTATCGAAAGAACCCTTAAAAATACCAATTACTAATAATTATGAAATTCAATTAAGCACACGTTTTTAATAAATTAAAAATAATAATCGTTTCCGGTGGTTAGGTACTTCCACCAAATTTTCTTTAATTTACAATAAGTTAAAGTTTTATAATCAATCATGATTTAGTTTTCCCGTTGTTGAATTAAACATTTAAATAACCCGATGTCAAGTTTGGTTTATCAGTTAATAGTCGGGTAACTATAATAAAATTATATACTAATTACTTAAATTACCTACTAATAAGCAATAGGTATCAGTTATTGTTTTTACTATAGTAGATATTTTACAAATTTTGTCTACTATATCACTATAGATAGAGCTCGAGATAGAGTAATATTAAATTTGTAATTTTGAACTTGGATATAATATTATAATTTATGTTCTTCTACAATATATTTATATTGTAGGTTAATAGCTTAGTACCTTGTGTTCTATTATACAACAAACACGCTTATATAAATTTTACACGTGAAGTTTGTTTAAGATGTAGAAACTTTTACTGATTAAGAAGTACCTATACAGAGTGATAATTTTAACGTCAATGGGTTAATCTCTACAAGTTTGAGCAATAGGTAATATCATACATCTAAAAACATTTTTTTTATTCTGCAGTAGTTACCTTCAACTATTTTCGCCGTAAAAATAACTTGATTTAAAAAACCCTCAATCATTACTTTGAACTTTAGTCTATTTGGTATGTATTTTTTTTATGAATTCTTAATATTCTCCTTAATTAGGTTGGTAATAAATTATATCGACAATTGAGTACATTGACTACTGTATAGTGAATACTGATAAACAACAAAAGTATCGCCTTATATACCAATTATATAAATATATATAATAATATGATGAACGTGTTTTTGTTGAGCTCAACAGTGTTTTGTTATCATCGAGTATTAAAATGTCAGTAAATACTTGAGCTTTGGAGATATTTATTTTTTGTTTAAAAAATAAAAAACGATATGGTATAACTTAAAAAGGAAATTGTTTTCCTTTAAAAATTATCGAATAAGATAACACCTAGATTCGTGTTGAATTTTGATAACGAATTAAAAAGTGTACCTGTTGAATTGAAAACGTGTCAATATTCTCAATATTACTTATTATGCGATAACCCGATCATAAATTAAGCGTGGGTACGCTTATCCATTAGCATATTCTAAATGTAATCAATAATACCGTTACATATGTTCTTACTTAAAATAAATACTTTAAAACAATTGAACCTTGTGCAGGATTAGTTTTATTAATCGTGTGTCAACTCAATTTAATTCTATTGATTTAATTGCACCATATATGCATATATTTATTGTGTGTTTAATTGATATTTAGTATTTACTGAAGTGTTATTATGTTTTATGCGTTTTGTAAATTGTTTAATACATTTAATATAGTAATAATATTTTCAATATGAATGTAAATACCTAGCAGTATGAAATACAGGCACGAAAATACAGGAATATTGTGTACGTATAGAACACTTTGTTTGGTTTTCTCATTTAATGGAAATAATATCCTACCTGAGATCAATATCTAAAATTTTGAATTTGACGTGATAATATTATATTGCGTATTTACATTTTTTCATTAATTATCATAGAATCATTTGATACTTTAATGATCTAATTTATAATATTTAAAAAGATTTACTCTTAATTCGTAAACCACACATTACAATACTGTTATTGTACATAATAGAAAAGAAACAAATCAAACATTTAATTAATGCTGAAAGTTATGTGTATTTTTAAATTATATAATATTTGATATACCCGCATTACTAGTTTAGAAATTAAAATATCCTAAAAACCAATGTATCTATAAATACAGATAATGTTCTCACCTTTAAACGTTATAGACGCGTCAATTTACTCTAATAATAAACCGTAGTATATTAAACATTTAAACTATTAAAGTTAACAACACATTCATTCCAAAATGAAAAAAATAAATCTACTTTTTAATTTACTAGTTAAAATATATGTACCTATATACCGAAAAACTCTTAGCACCTTAATATACCTTACTACAGTAGCTATCGGTTAATTAATTTTTTCGAGGTGTATTCCGATTACAATCTAATCAATTATTATTAATAGGACCAATTAAAATTTTTAAAATTTCTAAATTTATCACTTAAGGCATTACTTATTTCTCCTATTTGTTTATTTTTGCTTAACATTTCCATATTTTATAGTTATTATCTCCAGAATTATCTCCATTACTAAATTATAATATTGTTATAAATTATAATAAATGTTTAGCAATCCGAAGTTTTTACTATATAGAAGCCACGGTTATAAAGAAATAATAATATTATCATTAATCGTGCTGGTAACTAATAATAATAATACACTTATAAACAGTAAATACATATTATATTTTAATGGGGAATTATTAACGTTTGTTTTATACACCATCGCTTCTCCCCGCTAATCCAAAATATTCCAAGGGGCAAGGACCATAATCTATTATTCATATCCTTCCGGGTAGATAAATTGAAAAATGGATTTTTTAGTGATGTGACCAAACTAATGAATACTTACGTACTAAGTTAATACTGAGTACTGTAGATTATAAGATCTAATTTTTATTAAATTGTATACACAGCATCAATGAGCACCATTATACTCTATCATTAAATTGCAGTGGTCTAGAAAACGACTCATTATTCTCGAAATAGATATTTCAACATGGCACTCAAAATATTGTGGAGACTCGTTATCTCACCGCCTTCTGTAATGGCAAAACTTTTTATCATTTCAAATAACTAATTTACCTGATATTGTATTTGTACTATAAGTGTCACATTAAATACTTAAATTACAGGGAAAGCGGGATGAGGTATAGAAAGAGTTCTCCCC
The DNA here is from genome assembly GCA_949089665.1 of Macrosiphum euphorbiae. Lineage (NCBI taxonomy): Eukaryota > Metazoa > Arthropoda > Insecta > Hemiptera > Aphididae > Macrosiphum > Macrosiphum euphorbiae. The sequence continues at coordinate 73,138,672 of CARXXK010000001.1, read as the reverse complement.
CCGTTGTTTTAGGTAAAAAATCAAATGACTAAATTAATTTGTTCAGTTAATTTATATTTTTCATTATGATACGTGAGATTAGTGGGTAATTGGAAAATTGTGTTTACCTACTATACCTGTCATATAGTTCGTATGTGCATATTATATTTCTGTTTGAACTATAACTATAACTATAGCTATTCAACGTGATGCCGTCAAATCCACCAAAACAAACATTATACTTTTCACTCGTATAATTTAATTTTGTGGCTTTTTTTTAACCAGAAACGAAAACAAAAATGCAATTAGGTTTTCAAATATTGTTTTTATTTTAAATCAAATTAATTAATCAATAATTATTTTAAAATTAGCACCTGACAATTGCTTTACAGACCCACTATATCCCATAACCGATAACCCGCTGTGAAAAAAACATGGCGAGTAGGTATTTTTAACGGTATTTTTAACCATGTACGGCATGTACATTCTAAACAATGTAAAAATGTTGGTCCAAACAGGATCTGGTTTATTTTGTACAGGATTTTGTGTTATGCTCAATATTATATTATGCTCATTGGATTATTTCGATATTTGTTGTATAACTTTTGCCAAATTTTTTATTCTATACAATTCACAATTAATAATAACTAATTTTACCTATGACTAAACAGTTTTTTTTTTTGAAAGTGGGGCACTATTTTATAATATATCATGTCCATTGAGCAATAATGTATAAGTACTTTATAAACCAGCAATTAACATAAAAAAAAAGATTTCATAAACTATTTTCATATGATGTATTGATGAATAACACTATATAATAACGTAGTATCAGGAATGGTTATTAGTGCGTAAACATTTTACCTAGCCATTATGAAATTATTCCAAGTCAACGTTTATAGATTGTAGTGTGTGAATGTTCTTGACCATAATATATTGTCAGTATTGTGACCTAGACTAAAAAAAAAACTAGGAATCGAAAATGTTTTGCGAACACAGCTTTTTTTTGGTGCCTGAGTACAAGACAATTTCGGGTTATTTGTTTTTGACGTTCTTGGCAATAAGAATCATGGCCAGACTATATAGTCTCTTGCACGCACCATTAAATTGTCGGTATAATGAGGATAAAAGATGTTTAAACTTTTTCTTGTCATGTGTATCCTTCTATATAGAGACTTTGGGGGTGTAGTTGAGTGCAAACAACAATTAATTAGATATTTACAGTAAAAACTCGGTAAAAACATAATTTAACGTGATTTACCTGAAAACGGAAACGATTATTTTTAAAGTATAAAGATTTTTCAAAATTGCAATGTACTTTTGATTTTATAAAAAAATATCTCTGACTGGTTTTACGTATGTTTTTGATACTGCAGAAGAAAAACGCTGGCGTGACGTTTCATCTTAACGACATAACGATTTTTCAATTATTGTTAGGTAGTTGTATTTGGTTTTTTGTATAAATATAATAATGTTCTAAATTGTTACTCGAAAATTATTAATGTGATGTATAGACATTTTCAACATAGTGTTATTTAAATAAAATATTTTAACATAATATAATATAAAATTAAAATAATTTTAAATGGTATTAATTGCTTATAGGTATTGCATTGACCATCGTTTTACTGTGCATAAAATTATTGAAAGTTAACATTATTCTTAGAATTGTAGATTTTGTTTTTTTTATTACAATATTGTACATTTTAAGAGAAAACGTATAAGCTATCATAACTTTTTTGCCATCGTGTATCAACTGAAAATAGCTGAGCAAGATTTGTAAAAGCAAAACATGGGTAGGTATAGGTTACATAGCATATTTTAGATTATTACGACGCACGAAGAAAATACAAAAATGTAGGAATTTGCACAAATACACACCAATAACACGCCTAAAACGTTATCTCGATGGCAAGCACGTGTATTAATTATTATTTTTTATTCACATAATAATATTATCTATCGCTGTTTATAGATTTTAATTTGGTGATTTCTTAAGTATACTATAAACGCATTTAACTATTAACGTGTGCACACACATACATACTTATAATATTTGTATGTTATGTTATGTTATGTTATGTTATGTAACATTGTAACAACTGCGAGTTCAAATTATTTTATTATAGTACACATTTCAATAATGTTTAATACCTATTTACATTCGTTGGCATTGATCCAAATTTTTCCATTTTCTTATTTTTTCTTATATAAAAGAAAAAAAAACAGCTAATGTCTATATTAAATATAATAATATATTCTTTTAACAATGTACAGAGTACCTGTGCTTCAGACGCTTCAGTAGTATAATATCACGGCTAATGTTCGTTAGGAATTGTGTAGCTATGATAATTTTTCATAATTCGATGTTTTCTCTTTTCAGCACGATGCTCATTATTTCACCACAATAATATTGTGAACAACCATACTCGACTCATTGTTGTAATTGGTGTCTTTACTTCAAATTAAATTTAAACACCTGTATCTCACCTGTAGTTATGGTTGGTTCCAATGTTCCATTCACTACGTTTATGTAATGTGGGTCTGTTGAAAATAGTTATTGTACACTATATACGTTTTTGCATTTTTGTATAATATGCATATTATATAATATTATGTGTATTGCATATATTATAATACAAGGGTAGAACTATTTTATAATTTAAAAACAATCAGGCTTACCTACATTTTATATTGTATACAATATGTATGTGACACGAGTATAATATTATAATTGATATTGTTATTTATCAATAACAATAGGTATATAAACATAAAAAGTGAATTATTCAATTAAAAATATTATATATTTTAAATCGTAAATTTGAAACATCGACAATTTGCTGAGCTTCGATATAGTTCTAAATATTGTCTTTTTAGATGCAGGAGATAATAATGGAAATAACTATCAAATTGTGACATTTTCCATATCATCTTCAATTGCTCTAAATTATTACCTCATCTCTATCCTCTATTGTATCATTTAAATCTTTCAACATCCCCTTCAAAATATATTTTCGGCCCAATAAAAATATCGGTGTAACCCAACGGGTCCCGTCGAAAAAGGTTTCACGAATACCTACGTTTACTCCCAAACGGCTCCAGTATTCGACAACAAAATACAGACCTTAATTAGTGTTGTAAAAAACGAGGGCCGTGATGTATTTATAAAATGGTAGAAAAATTAAAATTTACCTTTTTGTAAAACGAAAGCCCTTAGGTACGTAGACAGTACCTAAGTAGGTAATAGGAGTTTCAAAGAATTTAAAATTATAGGTACGTGTATTAATACTTTAGTTATTATCCATATCAACTTATCTTATACTATCTCTCTACTTATTTGCCTTATACTGTATAATGTAGGTATACAATTATTTGCAAAAATAAACTTAATATAGTATATTATACTGTATTACTACCTATATAGTATATATATATTATATAATGTAAGCAAATATTTTTATGTTAAAAATTAAAACTGATATCTAAATTCGGAGGGTTGTAGAGTTGCTTCAGGGGCCTTGGGTTTTCACCCTAATTCAAGTTAGTGTTTTATAGGGGTTCAAAGTTTCCCGCTGTGTAAAAATGATGCCAGAGATATGATATAGTGTTGACTTGTTATATTGAGCCGTCCTCCGTAACTTTGTGGCATCACTTTGTACTTGAATTTGGTCCCTTTTAACTTAATAATCGATGAATTAGTTTAGGGCGAGGAGTTGAATTAAAACAAATGCAGGTAATTTGATTAAAAATAATTGTAAACGCAAATTTTAAATTTGTAAATCAACATGGATAAACTGAGAAGGTAGATAGTTGTTTGAGTTATGTGGGTGCCTAAACGTGACCGTAATGAATGTTGTATACTAATTATATTATAATAGGTTGTAACTTGTAGAAGTATCTATCATAGTTTGTTGATTGGCGACGTATATATGACGTTAATATTTAATGAATATTAATTATTTTATTATAATTTTTGGCGTAGACCAGAGTGTAAACAAATAACAAAATTATAACTATGTGAATTCATAATTATAACACAAAAACGTGTTTGAATTGTTGTGTGTATTTGTAAGCTTGTATATTATGTTGGTGTGTAGTGTGTACTGTATTCTATTTTATAATCTAGTTTATGGTGCATCATTAATCGTAAGAAGTGGGTACTGCAATGTATGAAAGTAAAGTTTCAGTACCTAACAGGCATATTGTGATCATTATAAATTATTATTCTTGGGATATAGTTTGAGCTTTATCGTGTTTTTCACACTAATGATTATTCAAATTCAATTACTAGGTAATTTGAGTTTCTAAGCTCATCGCGATGAATGTATTAATTTGTTTTACAGTAAATTTAAAATTCCAAATGTCTATGAAAAAAAATTATGCATAATTATATTATATTATATCATTGATATTTTTAAGAAGCATAACGACTTATGTTACTATTCCAACCTTGTATTACATTTTCAAGCTTTAGTTATTATAATTGAAATTACAATAAATTATAACTAATTACAAAATACTTTTAAAATGTTCGCGATTTTTAGGAATTTTGTAAAAATGTTAACTTCAAACACCTATATAAAATTGCTATAGTGGTAAGAACTACTTGTGGCTTCTGAGGAACATCGTACTAAACTTTTCAACATTTATAAAGGAAACTAAAAAAATACGTTCTAAAATATGTTATAATTTTTTATGTAGGGTGTATTGGTGTATATAAAAATAATAATTTTAGTAGGTAAATATTAGAGAAATGTTTAAATTAAAGTAAAGTATTAACTATCTTAGATTCTGAGCGGAGCGATGAGTGTATTGATTTTACAATAATGTGCTTTTTTTTTTTTTATCAAAATCAATTTTGGTTTTTGGTATAATTCTAAAATAAATTATTATCGTAGATACATGCAATTTTCAATGAATATTTATATTAGCATTTTCTATACATCATTATATTTTCAAATATTTTCAAATTATTTTGATTTGTTTTGAGCGTTTTACTGACATTTTTAGTTACAAATTTTTTTTAGGTTTTTTTTTCTATAGATATCAATAAAATTTTATTCGTTGGGTCGAAAAGCTTGAAAAGTTAATACAAGACTCCTGATATATTGTTACAACAGTAGTTAAAAAGTATTAAAAATACATAGATACAATTTTTTATTATAAACAATTAAAGTTCGATTGTTGACATAATTTATAAAATTTAAAATTGAAATAATGATTTTGTAGTTAAAAATTAATTATTAATAAAATGTTCAACTTTTATAGCTGAGGATTCAAAATTTTTTTCAGTTAATAAAGGATGACATTTTACATTAAAAAAACCACACTATGTTATAGCTGCTTCTATTTTCGCTATTATTATATGTTATTTATTTATTATTATTATGTCTGCGTCTTCTTAGCTCGTAACTTAACCTAACCTTCAAGTGATCTCGACTACCTTGTCATCTAGATAAATATCTTATTCGAGTTTCAATATTCCCTAGTATAAGTCCATAGTGTTTTCAAGGGGCAAACATCTATTAGCTATCACTATTTCATAGGGGACGTGGTTCTCACTTCCGTTAATAGTTTGCGTTTATTTTTGTCCCTTCTCTTTCTAAAACCCATTTCAGCAGTTTATTTCCTGTAAATCGTTCAATATTATGCAAGGCTTTCTAAAAAGGGTTGCTGTTAAATTTAAGCTTGCTGCCTCATTAAATTCATTGAACTTATTGCTTTTATTAGGCCAATTATAGAATACGGGTCGATTGTCTAGAATTCGTACACACCCACGGTCGACTGACAACAAATCGAACGCATCCACGCTTGTGAGGGTTTCAATTATACCTAACCTTCCTCGTGAGTCGTGACTAATTCCCCTATGTTTCTGGCGCTCAATCACCCTACTCCGTCCGATCTTCGTCTCCTTAGTGACCCATTCATTCTCTATAATTTTTTGGTGGCAGAACTGACTGCTTTTCTCTCTTCTTGTGGATGCTATTTTCAGAGTTTCCGGGCACCGTATTCGTATAATTTTGCTCCTTTTGTTGATCCCTCTTGCTGCACAAACCACCCTGCTACACGCCTCCTTTTTTTTTTTGTTTTTAGTGGATTTGTTGACATATTGTTTGTTTTGTTGTTTGAGTTTCTATCCACATTTTATGTTATAGTTGTATTGTTATATTGCACTTTATTATGTTACCTTTGGGCACAACCCTATTTTATATTTTAAATAGGTAAGTACAATAAAATAAAACATGCATAATACATTAATCTCTCCGCTCAGAACTAAACATATTATGAAACGCCGAGTGTATAATATACAATAATAATATTATGATCATATTACTATAATATAGATCAGGGGTTTTCAACCTGTGCGTCGCGGCTCCCAGGGGCGTCGCCGGTTATTATCAAGGGAGCCGGGTTCGCAATAGAAACTAAAAATAAAATTTCGGCGCACCAATACATATTACATGTAAATACAGAGGAAAACTAAATACCGAAAAGGAAATGAGAATCGCACTATCAAAATTTACCCCACGATTTGATGATTTAATGCAACAAAAACAAGCACAGCCGTCCCATTAAAAATTAAAATTTTTATTAATGTATTAATTTTTTAATTGTATGTAAAAAAATGTTTCCTATTATTAATACCTAATTACATGTTTATCATTAAATAAAGTTAGATTAAAATTATTATAAGTAATGTAAATTTGTTTATTTTAAATGTTCGTATGGGAGCCGTATATTTTATTTCAAAATCAAAAGGAGCCGTGGACCCAAAAAGGTTGACAACCACTGATATAGATATGCAATAATTATAATAATAAAAATAATAATAGTAATGAATTGCGTTATCTGAAATTTGAATGTTAACTCACTTTCAGTTGTATGCTGTAACAAAGTATAGACTATAGAGACGTCACGTATTACATTTAAAATAGAGTAAACAAGTTTTGTTTGATTAAGTCTTTGTCCTATCAACAATATAAGAAAAAAATATTTGCTTTATAAAAACACAGGGTGGAGCTTATAAGTAAGTGTAGCCAAATGTAAACTAAAGTTACAACATGTTGTTGGGCGGGAATCTTCCTTATTGTTTCGTTTATAATTTATTATATTTAATAAAAATAAAATATATATTTTTAATGTTCTATAATATAGGTACCTACCTTTAGAGGTACGCTAATAAGGAATTATACATGTTGAGGAGATCGAATGATATCCGTTTTTACATATATAGGTGCCATTTAGAAAATCTTGTACTTATTTTACAATGATAATTAATGTTGTGAAATGTGAATTATAGAAATACACTGGTGCACCGTGGTGGCGTGAATATAGTAACGCGGTAAAACTGAAGCGTACGTGTCTCATCATCAGTGCACCACGAATCGGATAAGCTCTGAAAGTTTAAACATGAGGCTTAGAATCAATAGCCTCAATAGTATCAATATAGGAATCCTATATTATTCTATTTACGAGGCAGTGAGACGTGTAGATCGCTATATTTATGATGTGCTGACAAATTTCCAATAATATGTTCCAGTTGGTCGGTGGTGGAGGGGGGAGAGGGGGTTATTGTGTGTTTATTGAACATGTGTGTTTCGTCTATAAGTGTTTGCATCGCCATGGTAGGATAAACTACAGCCGGCGGTATTTCAAATGTTGATACTGGTATCTACGGTGTTACCTGTTGTATACTTACCTCGGTAATTACCGAAAATATCGTACCATTCGTACCTCGGTAATTATCAAAAATACAATAACCTCGGTAAATTAATTACCAATAGTACGTCATAATTTAATCAAGTGTTTAAAAGTGTCCACTCTATGGGATAGAGCTATTGTATATTATGTCATTGCGATTATATAAAAATAATAAATAATAAATGTATGTATACGGTATTTTCGGTAACAACGGTAATTACCGATTCACTGTATAACGATATTCTGAAACACCGAAAATACCGGATATCGGTATTTTTTAAAAACCGGTAATTACCGGTTTATCGAAAATACTGCCAGCCCTAGGGTGAACGTTCGTGAACGATGATGAGACAGAAATCAACATTCTAGATATGATTTTTTTAGTTTCATTTTTACAATACTATACGCTGTTGAGATTATAAATATGGATAAATTCGGGATTTGAGTGTGGTTAAGACTCGTTTGCGTATCAGAGCTGTGTCACAGCAATACAGCATATCATTTTATTGTTTTAATGTCAACTTTTGTACGATCCGATATCGTTATTAGTGTACTAAGTAACGTTAACTATAACGTGAATATCTCGACGTACCCATAACAGTGTCAGCTGCACTACTGTCGTTATGAGTTTATGGCTATAATAAACCAACTTCATTCCTATACTTGATACTGTTATGTTTTTGTTTTGTATGAGTAAATTCTGACCGTTTGTTCGGTCCAACTATTCCTATGAAATAAATGATAAGCTTCAAAGCCTAAATAAAAAAAAACCGTTTTAGTTTTGAATTTTAGAATAAGGTTGTAAACTAGTAACTGTTTCGAGAATATCAATTAATTATTGTTTCAATTTTCAGTTGGCTAAAATGTAACCGTTAAATTAAGGTGTTATGAAAAAATAATAATGGATTTTTATTAATTTAATCAACGTTTTTTGCTGGCTGTAAGCATTGCTAAAAATAAAATAAAAAATCCATTTATTTAATTTTCGCCGCTTAATTGAATTGCGAAAATTTAAAAATATAGTTAATATTGTATTTTGACCATTTGTTAATATTTCTAGTTCTTCTTCCATTGTTAAATATAATATTTATAAAATATAAGCAGAGTTCAATAAAAAATACATTTTTTTTGTTATTTAGGGTGCCTTTTTACAGACGATATAGACGTGTTTTTTAAAAAAAATAATAAATATCACCGACTATAGTCAACACCATCAGTAGTTTTGATTTTCATTGTTATAAGTTTTTAATAGGTGTTTATTAAAAAAGGAAACCAAATTTTATTTTGTATACATTCTATAGCAGATGGCCAATTTCAATTATAGTTGCTTATTATAACTTGTGGAGTATTTTGCAACAGACGATACAATTTTAGTGTACTTTATTTTTTAGTAATATTATATGAAATGCCCATTTCGAGATTCGTAGCATTTATTTTTGATATTTGTTTTGTAAATAAAAATATATATGATTTGGATTTAATCTATAGAGATGGCATATAGGATAAGATGCAAATGTAAAATTAAAAATTTAACCCTTTTCTGTGTAGCTATATTTATTATTATATATTAACACTAAACGATGACTCTATAATTATTGATGTTTATTGATTTTTTATCAATCTCATAGTTTTTGGTTTATATGAACAATTTAGACATCTGGACAAGTCGACTTGTACCTAATTATAATTCAATTTACACGTCTCTCAAAACACAACGGTGCCATTTCTTCGTACCACACGAGATTAAAATATAATTCAATTTACATAATCTGATGTTTTTTAAACTTTTTTTGGGTTGAAAGTTAAAATATTTTACTACGTTTCAATACAAGCTTCTAACAGTATTTTTTATTCAGGACACAGTCAACCCATCATTATCTATATTATATAAATGTGAAATTTTCAACGTCGGTAAAAAGAGGCGGTGGACCTTTGCAGCCTGAGGCCTCGTGATTGTCGATAAAGGCTTGGTGTTTGGAAAGCGAAAGCACATAATATAATTTTTTTGACGCATATATATATATACTTACATATAAACAATATAGAAATATTACCTATATAAATCACCTATTCGACTCTGTTAAATATATAATAACTCATTAGACATAATATTATTATTACCTGCATAACGCCGGAACGAAGTTAAGCCTATGATATATCATATTATGTATAGTTCTTGATGTAGGTACATATTTCCAATTTTTGTGGGCAATATACGTTATATGTATACTGTGTAATGTCGAGTCGCCGAGTCGTATAATATATAATAGTTGAATACTGAACTGATACGAAATTAATTTTCCTCGATTTTCCGAATACCTACGGCGTGCAGCCCCGCACGCGGGCTGTTTTTGTTGAATGGCTGAAGTCTTTTATTTTAATATTTTTCAAGAGAGATTTACAATTGACGGGCTGTGATCTCCTCTGCAGAATTACGATAGCGTATAGACCTAGACGCGCTTGGTCGAAGCAATGCGAAAGCAGTTCCCGACTATCCGTCTCCGGCTCTCGGTTCAAACAGGGGGAAAAAATGTCTAGATGCACTAAGCTCTCGGGATTATGGACGTCCATCCTAAGGTAGTTTAAAGAGTTTGGATTAACTCGTACTACACATTACTCTTTAACAACGTGCGTTTGCGAAACGACTATGGAAAAATCTCACGTTAGTGGAAATCACTGGAAAACGCGTGCGGCGGCGCTGTGGCCATAGTTGGTTTTCTGTGTGGATACCCGCGACCTAGGTTTTTGGTGTGCCAGAAAGATATATTTTATTCGAAGTTTAAAGATTAATGTCATCGTTGCATTACTTACATCGTCAGTACATGTCGGATTATTCAATCATTGTTATTATTGTTGCTGTTGTTGTTGTTGTTTTTGGTCGACGCGAATGAGTTCCGGAAAAACGTTAAAAACACCAACTATTGTTATTATATAAAAGGGTGCAAATGACGCAACGCAACAGCAAAACGTTTTTCTTATTTTATATTCATTTACAATTTCAAATAATATTGTGCAAGGTGTCAAAAACTTAATGAAAATGGCGGTTGTTCGGCGAGGTTGTTAAGTTACCCGCGTCGTATGACTTGCGATTATAAAAATGATTATTAATGACGACGTTATAATTATTGTTGCCTGTAGTTGGTGTACAGCACGGGAGGTTTTTCTTTATTAATGCAAACAACAGTACTTATTCAAGGAAGCTACTAATTATTTATTTTTTTAACATTTAATAACTCGAAAATCTGAATATTAAGTTCTGATGAAATAACGTAGTTTTTAAGTTTTTATATTGCCTGTATAAAACCTCGTAATTTCCATTATGGTCCGTAAACATAATTTGGAAGCTTGGTTTCTTTTTTTTCAACATTTCAAGATGCTCAGCCAACCTATTGCACCTATTATTTAAAAACGGTTTTATATGTCGGTGAATTATGTTTCAGAAAATCTGTTAAATTGATAACGACTGTATAGTGTATAACACTATTTCATATTTGCATTTTATTATTATTGAACGCAATTTATTCTCGAATTTAGTACTTCTTTTTTATTAATAAGTGAAAAATCGAAAAAATAATTTAGACCGTGAATTCCCTCTCCATTCTTTTGGCGTCATCGTCATTACTCATCGGTTTCTTGGAAACAATTTTCTCCGCAGTAGTACTTAGGTATTACGCACAAATAATTCTGTCGAGGTGACAAAATTACTTTATGGCTTTATTCTCATTTATAAAATACATTCGTCATTTAACAATTTATAAATGTATCGACCCTTTTAAAAAGAAAGCAAGTTTGAATAACTGAGTAGTTGTAATATGAATTCGTTATAATTTTCAGTATAAGCCAAAGAATGTGTACCTATGTAACTATCATAATAATTAATATGTATTATATCTGTATAGTGTATATTATATAAAATTATAATTTATATTAGAAAAACTAATATTGCGTATTTTTATCAAATGAATTCGGTCTAAAACACACTATGGTGATTTCAGTACAAAGACAATAAAGTGGTCTCAATAATAAACAATATTATATCATGTGATTTTGCGTCGACGACTAAAATTATTTTGTAAATAATTAGAACTCGTAGAATATGTATTTTTTTTTAAAGTAAATATGGGCATTTTAATATTTGTCATTATAAATGCACGAATTATGAATAATTTTATGTGTCTTGGAAACCGTCAATTCTTTGAATGAAAATATAGACACTACACTCGACTGCAGGAGTGGAATTGTAGACACTACACTCGACAGTTCGAAAGCATCAATATAAACATAGCTGGTATGTTTACGTAGATATACCGGGTGATCCATTTAACATAATACCCTTAATATTTCAAAAATATTATTATTTACGTTTTAGAAAAATATTTTTACACAACTTTAAGTTTTACATTTTTTATTATTTTTTACCGTTACAATTTTTTTTTTATATTTTTACCTTATTTCAATGACATGCATTTTGAATTTATGATTCAAAAGCAGAATATTTTTTGAGGTACTTCGATGTACAAAATTGAGTTTTGGACGAGTAGTCTATGAGTTATAAGAATTATTCAAAGTATATGCAGAGTGGAATGGTATGCAGGGAACAGGGGTACCCCACAAAATGCTGGTTCGCTACCACTCATATACACTTATAATAAACTACTTATGTAATTGTCTGAAATTTGATATTATTGATCGAAATACTCCGAATAATATTCTACTTGGGAATATAAAATTAAAAATGCATATTGTAATTTAAAAGAGTAGACAACTTAAAAAATTATAGCGATAATAAATAATACAAAATATATAATTTTTTTCCTTGAAAAATGTTGTTTTAGTTACGACTTGAAATCATATTCTAAAAAACGTTAGTGTTTTCTAACGTGTCTTACGTTAAACCTAAACGGATCACCCCGTATATATTATACTAATATTTGGATTTTTGAATATGTTTGCATTAAAATATATGTTTAGTCGCTATATTATAATACACTTGAGACGGTATAATATTATATTATCGTTTATTCGCGTTGTAGACGAACCGGACGTAAAATATTATAATATTATTGTTGTCAAATCTAGTTCGTGTGACGGCGTTTTTCAAATCTTAGTGGGCATTGCAATGTTCCCATGATTATTGTAAATTATGGTATATAATAATTAATAGTATATTATTATTATGCTGATATAGCGGCTGCGGTGTGTGTATATACCACAACCACACATACGATACCGCGCCGCACACTATACGACTGTCATGGCCGATTGTGTTTTGTGAATGGATCAGCTTTTTGCAGTGGTCTTGTGTATTAAAGCGACGGCGGCGATGACATTGTCATAACATAACACTCATAATAACACTGTACACACGTCTGTCTTTACCTGTCAAAATCTCTATGTTATAATATTATTATGTATTTGTATCTACTATTAGGTAGGTAGTTAAACTACTATACAGTAATATAAGGATAGTAAAATATAGTCAACACTTACTGAGAAAGTGAGAACGATCCATTCAATTATGCACTAATTTTTTTAATCGATCGTCTTTCGTTTTCTTTCTTTTTACCGTACCTAGTGATTTTTTTTATAGATTTCTAAGTGTTTCGAAGAAGCATGTTATAATATATTATAGTGGGTAGTAGACCAATTATTTTGAGGGGCACTCCTTAGTCCTTAACGTTTTTATTAGGTTAATATACAACGACATTTTTGGAAAAATATGTACCTACGCATTGGAACGGGGGCGCATGCGTAAATTCCACCGATGTACAGGTAGTCGATTATAATATATAGTATAGGTTTTATTACGTGCAAATTCCACTGGTATGTTTGTCAATTCGAAAAAATAAATTTTAACTCCCCTGAACTAAATTAATGTCAAATACACTGATATAATAAAAAAATCAAAACCAAATTTGTATGCACAACTCAGCACAAGCACAATAATAATGTACTAAAATATATATTTAATAATATGTACTTATACTAAAATAGAAAATTATTTAATTAAAACTGTAAAATGTAGTAATACGAACAGAATGTCAATTTTATAAAATACGTATTACTCGTATATTATTATACACATTAATAATCAAATATATCAAACATTTAAGTAGGTAATAAAAGCGATAAACTCTAAGAATGAACGCGTTTTGTAATTAATTTTAGTCTTAAAATGGGAAAGAAAATGTGTGTTGTTGTAATTAAGTTTAGTTTTTAACTTAAAAATATTAATAAAATTATCAGTGGAGTTTACGTTTGTTATACAGGTCAAAAGTTTAGTACCATTGGAATTTACATGTTTTTCACGGGTATAATAAAGTATAATATAGTCATAACGGTTACATTTACACACACAAAAGATACATTCATAACGGAATTTACAATCACCCACATATTAGGTACAGTATATGGGCAATGGGCATATGGCTATATTAATAATTGGTACATAAGTGCATATTATTATAGGTATAGGTGTTTTCGAATATCGCAAAATTTGATTTGTACAATAAATTATTGTAAATACACGACCGCAGGGAGGAACCGATAGTTGACCGGGTATTAGGTAACAGCTGCGTATACAGTGTAAGGTACCTACAATTTATTGCATGTTGATATAATAATATAACATCATTAATAACTGCTTGTGCTATTTTCCTGTTACCCCCTTCCGCATAATTCCGTCGCAGCGGTACTTATGTTTATGAACTGCAATACTGCACAATAACGTCATATTTTCTGTGGATTGCATTTTACGAGTCCTGCGAACAAACACGGTGTCAATCGATTAATTATTGCGCAGTTTGTGATAATTAATTATAATATATTATTATTTATTACTATTGTTTTTCCGAGACGATATTCTGTCAGACGCTGCGTCGTCATTATCGCCACTTGGTGACGTTTCAAAAAAATACAATTCTGTTGTCTGAAGTATTTACTATCTTGCGCACTCACGCTCACTCTCTCATACTATATTATTATATTATACAAATATACGAATTATTGTAGCGTATGATATTATATCCCATACATTTTCGATCGTTTCTAATCATTTTTATTTGAAAATTATGTAAATCTGTGACGTCCCGGAAGCCACAAAAACGGTGTGTGTGTGTCGTACGTGATGTCGTCGTTACGTCAATTATTGTTCCCGTAGGGCGTAAAGAGACTATAATATAATAATACAAACTACGACGTTCTAACATATTGGCGATTTTTTCTCTAGTATTTGTTTATAAAATTTTGTTCGAAATACTTGAAAATAACCATACAATTTAAACCATAATATTAAATTTTAGGTTTCCGGGGTTATTAATAATGATAAAACAACCGGATATTTTAGATTCTGAGCTGAGGTATAGCGATGAATGAGTATTGATTTTACAATGATGTGCGTATATTTTTATTTTGAGTGTTTGTCAGTACCTATATTTTGGAACTGTCAAAATATTTAGATTTTCAACTTCAATATCTTTACTGGTAGGGAAATGAATGTAGGTAGTTATCAGTTGGTGTTTGGGGGTCAAATGTAAAAAATCCCAAGTTAAATTAACAATTGAAAAAAACGGGAACTTTCGGGCAAACACATTTTTTGACCAAATCGATTTTTTTATTAAGTTGTAACTCAAAAACGTACCTCATTGATATTTTCATTTTACGCCAAATGTTAACATAAATAATTTTTTGTTTCTGACTGATTTTCCGTAAGGTTTTCGTTGTCATGGTTACTTATTAACAAAAACATATTTTTCAATTTATAGATTTTCCTTGTAGAGGAAAAATATTGAGTACCGCGTTTGGTATGTTTTTTTTCTATAAATGTTAATAAACATATTTGGCTTGGTCAAAGATTTTGATAATTTACTACAAGGTTCATAAGTTATTATTAAAGCTATTTTAAAAATATTAAAGATACAAAAGCATGATTTTTTATTATAAGCATTTAAAGTTAAAACATCGTCAAAAAAATTACTCAAAATCACGATGATTTGCAAATTAATTTGTAGTTACCAAATTATAAAATACTTAGTTTTTATATAGCTAAGGTTTGAAAATGAAATACAAAGTTCTTCATTACTCATAAGCCATAAGTCATAGTCACTTGACACCTATACTGCACAGCAGAGCAGCTATCTACTTTCCCCTTTTTTTAATTTTATATTTCTAAACAGAAAGGTTTTGGTTATTGATGTACGAGTATTGAATACTTACCGAACTGCTGGTATAAAATATTATGTGGGCTAGCACTAGCAAACGCCAAATAATATGTTACTTTTAAGAATTATGAGGGCTCTGTTGTAGTCTGTTTGATTTTTTTTAGAGGCTTCTGTCAAGCCCGGATCAAGGATCAATTGGGCCCCGGAACACCATACACTTAGTGCCCCCCCTTTCAACTTTAACTTCAAAATAATTGTATTATTACGTATTAACGACTTTATATTATTGTATAATTTTTTTCTATGCAAAAAATATACAGAGTGTATCTTATATCATAGTATGCGGGTTTTTTTTTAACAATAATTATGGATCGATGATATGGAATTTCGTTAAAACAAAAAAGACGTGTTTCTTTATTTTTAACAGGCATTTTTTTTATAACATTTTCAAAATTTTTAAACATGCAGTTGTACCAATAATAAATTCGACTTTATTTTTTTTTAATGGTACCTCCTAACCACTATATTTTTTCATGGATTCTGGTAAAGCTTTTTGTCTGAACATTTTGACGGTAAAATTATCAATTTTAGTTTGCTAGGTTATTGTTATTACTTATTAACTATTGTCCTCGAAAGTTTAGTATAATATGCATTACCTAATACTTTTAACTGAAATACCTAATTTACAAGAGCTAAATATTTTTTTCTTATAACTACCTATATACTTAAATAGTTAAATCAGTGATCGAAAATGCTCAGAAAAAAAAACATAATCAAAATTGTGTTTGCCAACACAGTTTATTATTTATAGTAATTTTTCGTGATATAAAACTGAGAACAATTTTATTTTATAATTATTATTTATTAAGTAATAATAATTTATCTACTACCTACCTACTTAAATATATATATATTTTTTTTAAACTGTATTGGACGCGTTAAAAAAATATATTTTGGGGATAGAGATGGGCCCCGGGACCGTGTCACCCTTGCCCCCCTTTAATCCGGGCTTGGCTTCTGTCAACTCTTAGCCCCACTACAATAAAAAAGTTTATTCAATTTTGTTTCTTTTGTTATGTACAGTTTTTATTGAACATGGATAATAGATCTTATCCATTATGACGAATAATTGGCACACACGTAGCCTGCAGGATGTTTTCAAGGGGTTTTAATTTAATATTTAAATACAAATTGGTGGGGGTGCTGCTCACGCATTTAATATATTTTTGGATTTTACGGCCGTGAGGGGGTGGGGTGGTTTTAATAATAATAAAAGGTTTTTACACCCAAAACACCTCCCCACACTGGCTATGCGCATGAATATTGGCACAAAATATGATAGTAACCACCAGTATTGTACCGAAACTGAAATATAAATTAAGCTTAAAATCAAAAACACAATATTATCTGGATACCTATAAATTAATAAATTACGTAGTTTTGAGTTTACTAAAATAATATATTGCCGAATTGTCGTTATGTAAACACCATACGAGCGATGAAAGTCTCGACGAATTTTCGAGTGGTGTTCTTGGGGATCTGCAGGAAATCAACCCCTCCCATATCAATACGAATACTCTACCCCGGCGCGCGCGCATACACGCACCCCTCGAGTCCTCGCACATGTGTCCGCTTCTGTTTCACGTACATCATCGTTACGTATTATTGTTAAGTTAACTAATATTACTGTGGTTCATCAACCCAGCAGCTTATTACTATTATATCCAGTGCATATTTTGCCGCTGATATCCCGGGAAATGACATAAGTTTGTCTTTGTTTGTCATATAATAACAATAATGAGTAATGACTAATACAGTATAATGTTATTATCAACTAATCTAGTTAATTTATTAATTATCCACAGGACGAGAAAAATGCCGCCGTCGACACCGCCGTAACCGCCACCGCCGTTGGACAACGACGCTGTGCTACGATCAATTCGGTCCGAGCACTCTGTAGCAGACACAGCTGCAGTCTGCCAAATAGATAACAGCCACCGGGACGCCGACGTACAATATTATAATATTGTATTTTAAATAATATTATAGCAAGAGTTGAAAGTTATTTCATTAAATTTTTCGAAACACCCTGTCTTCCCCCCCACAAACCGTAACCCTACTGGCCCACCCCACCACGTCGTCGGTCGTTTCGGTGTTTGATTTTTCGGGTGCGCCGCCCACCGGCGCTGGAGAATCGCGTGCGGACGCTACGATTCCCCCGTGACGCGTCGCGCAACAAGATGTACGCCGCCGCCTACGTCGTCGCAGTCAAAACTGCCACCGCCGCCGCTGTCGTCACAACAAACGTCGTCATCGCCACTGCCGGCACTGCCGCCACAGCAGTAGCAATCGCCGCAGTCGAGTGTCGTTGGAGAAGTGCAGCGCCACGCGTTCTGCTCGGTTCGCGATGATCGGCGACTCAGCCGCTGCGTGCGTGCCATGTGACGCGTGATTCAGCCGCGCTGTAGTTCGCCAGAATTAAATATTTAATAATAATACTGTGGTATTATTTTGTGTACACGCGGTCCGGTTCAATCGGTTTGTTTTCGTTGCGTTTTATAAGAGAACCGTGAACAGTAGGAGGTACTTGTATGACAATATTATACTTAGTTAGACATATTTTATACTACTTCTCGCGTGCCTGACCGAAAATTAAGGGTCTGTAAGTGTCTTGAACTACCGCATTGGTGCAGCTCAACGCTCTTTATAATATAATATAATATTATTGTCGATGGACAGATGAAGTACAAACGACCTTTGCTCAAAAAATGCCGTCCATGAACTGGTGGTGGATCGTGTTCGTCTGGCTGTGGTCGCTGTCCGTCGCGACCACGGCCGTCGAGGAGAAGGTGTGCGGCAGCATCGACGTGCGCAACAGTGGCGAACGCTTTTCTGCGTTGCACAACTGCACCATCGTCAATGGTTATGTGCAGATCGTCCTGCTTGACGCCACTACACCGTCCGACTTCGACATCAGCTTCCCGCTGTTGCGCGAGATCACTCAGTACCTGGTCGTTTACCGTGTGGCCGGCCTGTACAACCTGGGAAAGCTGTTCCCGAACCTGATGCTGATCCGTGGATCGCACAGCCCGCATTTCCCGGGACTGGCGCTAATGATCCACGACAATGTTGACCTTAGGGAGATCGGACTGTACAGCTTGACCAACATCACACGGGGTTCCGTGATTATTTCGAAAAATCCCAGTGAGTCTTCGTGCCTATTTTATAAAATATAAATTACAATACATTGCACGATTGTAGGTATCCACATAATATATAATACTATATGGTTGACTGTACCGTCTATCGTACCGGTTACCGGTTATTTCTCAGATATCGCGCTTGAACGGTGACCGTAATAGGTACCGTTCATTTCCAAAGTAATACACTAATACCATATATCCTATATTATATTATGAGCTAACGCCGTTGACAATTTTTTTGGTATTCCAGTTCTAATACCCAGTGGTACAGGTATAAGATTTCAGTACTGTCAGCCCTTTAAAGCTTTTTGGTATTTCAGTTTTCTATAGTATGTACTGGTATTAGGGTATACAATATTCTAAACCAGTACCAACACTAATACCGTCAAATCGGTATCCGATTTCAATACCCTCAACCATAGTAATATATATATTTCATCAAAGATGAAGATCAAACTAAAGATTTTAGCCATTGAATATACCTACATAATGACTTTGTACTTATTGCAACATGTAAATATCATTATAACACTACATCACAAATCACATTATAATTTGTAATTAGATTGATACTTGTAATATTATGCACTATGCTGAAAAATTTAATTTCGAATAAATAAAATATATATATATTATATACATAGGTATTATACTGTGGCCACGTTTGGCACATGGGAATTAATACGATCCGTATATGCGTTAGTGTTCGAAATCTAATCACATTTTTATTTTTTTTTATAATTTATAGAGAACTCGTCGTCATTTGACTGGCATTTATATTACCTAGTGATTATTGATTAAAGTGACATAACTGCCTATAGGGAACATAAAGTCTCTTTTCTAAGACTCGAAAAGGATGACTACTTGCAGAACTCTCCTTAGCACGCACCTCCCCATTATGCGTCTATTATTTAATAGCGTTATGAGAGCACTGGAGCGGCACTAAAGTAGGTCGTTGATCGCAGCTGATTCCCTACTCGTATTCACTTCGAGTTAGGGTTAGACCGAGACCCCTCGTGACCGAATAGACACCGGTGCTTTTATCCCGTTGGAGAAATTGAGACTGGGTTGTCCCCCGAAATTAATCCAATTTTATAACGAATTCTCAATGATCATTAATGATGTATAGGTGAAATTGTAATAAGAATAAATATAATAATAAATAAAAATTGATTTTTATTATTAATAATAATAAAACTCAATTTTTAAAAATAATTATATTCGTTGGTGAAACAATTACTCGCACTTGCAAGACGCATGTATGCGATTAACAGTATTATAATCGAAAAAACTGTTATTAAGAATTTGGAAATTATATATAGGTATTCAAAAACAAATAAGTTTTTAAAAATTGACTTTGTGAACTTCCAAAATAAAATAACATAAAATATGGCTTGCGCGTGTTAATCATCAATATAAAACATCTGCTAATTTTGGAATGACATTTATTCTTATATTAACGAAGTAATAAATCGTCTTACATTACATTTTACATATCGTATCTCAGCCTCTCCAAACGGGCAATTTAGAAAAAACATCTCAGTATTTCCATCATTGTGGTTTTAAGTTAAAATTAAAGTAAAATTGTTACTGGATACAACATTGAAAGAAGACTATTTTATTTATGTACCTACAACCTACATCAGTTTTTTTAATAATTTAATTTTAATCCAACGGGTATTTATATATTTTGTGTACCTACCTATACTTTTAATTTTTTTAATACATGAATTTTTATCATAAAATTTAAAATAAGTGTAGGTACCGACTAAATCCTACTTACAGTCGTAGATAAAGTTATCAATGCGATTACAAGTAATTTTTCCTTATTTTTAGCCTAAACCCACATGTGGTCCGAACTTAGAACATGTAGGTACGAGGTTTTTTTGTAGTGTCGATACGCTGTTGTTTTTTTATCACTCATAAGTCATTGGCGTAATGCGTAGTAACTATAAAATTGTAGTGGCCCCTAAAAATTTAACGAAAAACAGAAGATTCACTATCTTAAGCTAAAAAATAAATATTTAATTTAAATGTAAGATCAATTTATTGTACAATATTGGTACACAACTTAAGTATAATAACGCGTCAATGGTAATTTAAATATTTGTAAAAAAGTACAATAAAAATAATTAGGTATTAATAGTAATTATTGACAATAATTAATAATAATTATGGAAAAAAAAAATAAAAAATTTTAAATAAATTAGGTACACACATTTATTTTTTTGACTTTAATTCTGGAATCCTATCATTCGTCCAAGTTTTTAACAAACTTATATTTCTTTAGATAGGTATTAGAGCTAAGCCTCGAAGACGGTCTTTGATCATGGTAGGTTGTTCTCTAAAAGTTCTTAATTATGTTTAGTTTTGAAAATTATCGTTCTTCACTATAGCACTGGTTACTGAGATGGTTAAATATTATAATATTGAAGCTGTGAAAACATCAAATAAAATTTGAACTAAAAAATAACAAATTTAGGAGAATATAGGTATAACATTGCCTTAGTTAATGCTAAAAATAGTAGATTGTAATTCTAATATTGTACTGTCACACTTAATGAATGCAACTGAATTTGTAAGTACTAATGTACATGGTCGAAATCTTAAAATCAGGTAATATGGATAAACTCTAAAATACCTACCCACAAAATATGTGTATCACATAAGACAAGATATTAAATTAATGTTTATTCAATAAAATATAAACTTAAGAAATTATTTTAAAAATTTTGCAATTATAAATATGTACCTACAAAAGTATCATTATCATAAATATTTTAAACTTGTTAGTTTAAGCTTTGATTTTGAAGGACCTGGGGCATTGAGCCCTATCCTTACGCCCCTGTCAAAAGTAATTGGTAGACAAGTAATAATGTAATATTGTCTCAGAATATTTTGTTTTACATTATTTTGTACCATACTATCTAATTATTCAAGCATTTTGTTTATTTATTTATTCTATTTGAATAAATAATATTTTTTTCATAGTTTTTATAACAACAATGTTGATATAGTATCGATTTTTTTTTTGAATTTTATATTATTTTTGTATAATATTTGTATATATTTCAATATATATGAAAATACGATATATATACGTTTCTGTATCTTGCGGGTTGAATTGTATATTATTATTGAAATTCCGAAATGTAGTCACTCACAATTGTACTGTATATTATAATATATTTCTTTATTTTTATTAAAATACACAAACAGGACGTGTGGTAGTGGTTTTGATTGCCTAACGAACATGTCTTGATCAACCAACCGCCAAATTTATACCTAAACATATATTATTTTTATTTTTGAATTGTGTAGGTACCTAAGTATACCTAGTAGGTACTTCTACATAATTAAAAATACTCAACAATATATAATATATTTAATATTATAATACTTATAATTAACCATTAGCGTTTGTTTAAACATTTTAACAGATCCACGTGGTTACGTCCATCCTTTATTGGCCTGGAAGGAGGGGGGGGGGGGTCAGGAGCTGTTCGAAAAACAGATATTATAATATATTAAGTACCACAAAACTCTAACGAATATATTTATATCGCGTGTGTAATTGATATTATTGCTCACGTATACAATATTATACTATTTGTTAATGTTCCTATGATGATATATTTTTGTGTGTAATGTCAATATTAACATGGTATAAGCTCGATGTAATCAGCTGCCGTCCGGGTCGCTGGACGTTGTCACCGCTTCTATTATGGAATTATCATTTATCGCAAACATATTACTATCATTATATTTTCGACAATACATTAATAACGTCGTAATTATTACTACAACGATTGTGTGACTGTCAGGTCTATATCAGCGCGTGCGTATAATATAGTGTTCTGCAGGCTGCATATTCTGTATTTAGGTAGCGTACACAGCGTCCAATATAGTTACTAAAAACGTTTACTTCGTCGAGCAAACGAACAACGACGCGTATATTGCTAGGAAATAACTCGATTATCAAGTTTCGTCCTGCAATATAGTTTTAACGATTCAGTTCGTGTTTCCATATCAGCTGTCGTCACCTATTGCGGGGCAAAGGGGACCACGAAATACATCTTGCAACATGCTTTTTATTAACTTCAAGTTATATTCGAAAATATATTCTTCAAACCAGGGTGCTTTGTTAGGATTTGTGTGGACTGTCGATCAAATGCGGTCTGGGGTTGTGCGTAAATAATCAAATATGTAAATGCGAAATTTTGAGGGTATTGTATATAGTTTGAGGCGTCATAAAGGTTCCATTTTTATAATAATGAATGTCAAATGTAATATTAATGTTGCTGAGTAATGTAATTTTTATATTAGTATCAAATATTTACTTTTTAGTGTCAGTCAAATTATAATCGATCAATAAAATATAATAATGTACGATAAGTTATTTTAATTTATACGGATTAATGTATTTCGTCATAAACCATAACATTTGACGTATTGCTTTACGTTAGTCTGTTTTTAAAATCGGCTACTTATGATGATGTAAGTCAACAATTTAGTATTAGCCAGCCTATAGCCATTACCCGTTACATGTAAGACGTAGACTCCTACGTTTCAGTAAGTTTTCTATGTATCTCTTGGTACATTCTAAATTCATAAATTGTTTATGTCTACGGCCCGTTTCACATGAACGCGTATCATACGCGACGTATCGTACGCGCGCGTTTTCCATTTTACATTGATTAAGTTCATACGCGCCAAACCGGCGAGGGAAACGCGCCATCGTCGGAGTGGCGCGTATGAATTTGACCAATGTAAATTAAAACGCGCGCGTACGATACGTCGCGTATGATACGCGTCCATGTGAAACGGGCCTACCGATAAAACAAATAAAAACATTTGGCTTTAATATTGCATATTGATTGATATTATTATAGGCAGTGAAGTATTGTTAAAAATATTAATGGGTATACTAATTTTTCAGCCAGGAAGGTGCCAATGTAAAAAACCTTATATTTAAGTAAAAAAAAATTGCAAAAGCCGTGGAAAAACCCAATGAAAAATGTTAAAGGACAGGAGCCACACATTGATAACACTTTCTATTTTTGGAAACTTAAATTCAGAAAAAATACATACAATTTAATACAGACATAAAGTAAAGTAGGTACTCAGTAATGACGTAATGTATAAATGTTACCATAAACGGTATATTATACGAGTATATATATTATATTAACGGTTCTTAAAATATTTTTTTTTTCGCCACTGAAAATTATATAATAGGAATTCCGTATAGCCTAACCGTATAGCCAAGCATACAAGCATTGAACATTTAGAGCCCCCCCCCCCCCAAACCTAGTACATAGCATAAGTTAGTATTCGAATATGTGTTTTTAAAATAATTAATTTGTGTTAAATTTTGTATAGAATTGTGTCACGCGACGACAATCGATTGGGGCCAAATCGCCAACGGAGTGAGCAACGATATTAACGTAATCAGCAACGACGAACCGGCGAAGTGCAACGGATGCTCTAATATTGGCTGCCCGGAAGACTTGTGCTGGTCCCACGAAGTCGGTCGATGCCAGTACGGCAAGTTGAACGGGTGCCATCCACTCTGCGCTGGCGGTTGTGACGAACCGCACTCTGCCAGGCATTGTTTTGCGTGCACTGCGTATATGCACAAGGGCGAATGCATCCGGGAATGTCCATACGGCCTGTAAGTATAATAATATGGTGTCGGAAAAATCGGTTTTTCATTTTGCCATATCCGCAAGTACTGATCGAGTTTGTTTTTTCTGTTATATAGGTACGGCCACATCAGGTCTTGCTTGACCGCAGAAGAGTGCCACAGTTTGCCGGTGACAAGAGAGGAATCGACACCGGACGATCTGAACACCCATTACATCCCGTTCGAACGCGTTTGTCGCGACGAGTGTCCGTACGGGTTCCAGGTGACGGCAGACAAAAGAAACTGTACGGTGTGCACGAAAACGAGATCCGGACACTGTCAGCGGAACTGTAACAGTTTCAAGATCAGTGATGACATGTTGAGGAAGAATTACGAATACCGTTTGCACACCAACTGCACAACGATAAAATCTCTGGAGATTGAAGTCAAATACGGTACCAGCGAGGACGTGGAACGTCGACTAGAAGAATACATCGGCAAAGTAGAAGTTATTTTGGATCAGTTAAAAATCATACGATCGTATTCTCTGAGTTCTTTGAATTTCTTGCGGAGCTTATACGAAATACGTGGTGAAAATACAGTTAATAAAATGGCTTTGGTGATACGTGGCAATAAAAATTTACAAAAACTTTGGACTACCGGTGAAAACGAAACCCGCCCAGTTAAGATATTGAACGGCACGGTTTCTTTTCACTACAATCCAAAGTTATGCATGTCAGAAATATATAAATTTGGAAATCTGTCTACACTGCCTACATTCTCCGATATTGAAGTGTCAGTTATATCTAACGGTGATCAGTTCGCATGCACTGTTTATAATTTACAAGTAGAAACCGTTAAAATTGATTCACAGTCTATTGTGTTACAAATGCACAAACCTGTGGAAGCAGATAATTTGGAAAGGTTTCTTGTGTATTTTATCGAAGCATCTAAATGGAATGATACTAGAGAATCAACCGATTGCGAAGATTCTAGTTGGAAAATTGATGATATAAGTTCAAAAAAAGCTTTAAATGAAACTGAAATCTTCCATGTTATTACAAATTTAGAACCAAACACAGAGTACATTTATTATGTAAAGACTTACACAATTTCTTCCAAGACAAGTATGAGTAGTATATTTCGTAATAAGACTCTTCCATCAAAGCCGTCCTCTCCCCAATACTTTAATGCTCAACCAGTGTCTAGTTCTGAAGTGGAACTAACATGGAAACCTCCTTCTCATCCTCATGGAAAATTGGTCAAATACATTATCAAGGGAATTCATTTAACCGATGACCAAGCCATGTTGGATGAACGTAGTTATTGTAGAAACAAAACATTCAATGGGAACGGCATAACACACAAATCATCCTCTTCAATTATTAAACCATCATCTGATGACACATGTGAAAAACAGTGCGGACCACAGAAGAATATTGTTAATAATATATGCAATGATTTTGAACACGGTATAGACATAGATTTAATTTCATTGAACAATCACAGGTATACATTTGAATCGTGCAGCAGTAATATTCTTAATATCTTTATTAATTCAAAATGTTTGGCAATGCAAAACAACGATGACTCTGTTTTCCCAAGTATTGTAAATACTTTTATAAATGAAAACTGTACAGAAATGTGGTCAGTCAGTAATATGTTGAACAATGTTACTCATAGAGATGGTAGCTCATCTTATTTCCAGATTCAGTTAAATGAAAATGTTACATCGTTTAATCTAAGTAACCTTAGGCATTATAGTCAATATTTGCTGTCCATATTGGTTTGTAGAGAGGTTGTCCAACAAGAATTAAACCAAAGCAATATAAATTCTTGTAGTCAAGAGACATTAATATCCTTCCGCACTTTGGAAAATAAGCAAGCAGATATTATTGATAGCGAAACTGTACGAGATGAAATTGTGAATAATCACACAGTTAATATATTTTGGGAGTCACCAAAGCTTATAAATAGCATAATACATAGTTTTCAGTTGTACTATAAGCGCTCGGAAGCGCCTAATTTTGTTTCTGTGTGTGTTACTATGAAGGAATACGAAAATGCTGGCCGATCATATGTCTTCAAGAATATACTGCCTGGTGCTTATCAATACAGAATCCAAGCTGTTTCATTATACGGACCTGGGCCATATACTACTGTGAAAGAATTTAATCTTCCCTATCCAGACGCATTTAACAGTTGGCACCTTATTCTCTTAATTGTTATTTGTGGTTGTTTATTAATTGTATTAACAGGTGTTATTATTCGTACACACTTTAGTCGTAAGATGTTAGAACGCAATAACATGTTTAATCTAGCCAATAATCCTGGTTACGTTGGCATTTATGTCGAGGACGATTGGGAGACACCCCGAGAAGATGTGGTTATACTGAAAATACTTGGTAGAGGGACATTTGGCACAGTTCACGAAGGTCTGCTAATGCCTCATTCTATACCATGTGCTGTAAAATCTGTAAGCAAGTCAAATTTTTTGAGATATCATACAGAGTTTTTGAATGAAGCTGCTATAATGAAGAAGTTCAGTGAAGCATATCATATAGTGAAATTGCTTGGTGTAGTGACCAAGACCCACCCACCACTACTCATAATGGAACTCATGGGTCGTGGCGATTTAAAAAGTGTATTGGTGAAGTGCAAGAATTCTGATGATCCACCTCCACCCAATAGGTAAGACTTGAATGATAATTTTTTTTTGTAGACATTCATTAACACATTTTTATGAGTATTTGTTTATATTTTAGATACACTATCATTCGTATGGCTGCACAAATAGCTGATGGTATGGCGTTCCTAGAATATAATAAATTTATTCATCGTGATTTAGCAGCCCGAAACTGTATGGTGGCTAATGATATGACAGTGAAAATTGGCGATTTCGGTATGAGTCGACAAATATATAATGGTGATTATTATCGCAAAGGAAATAAGGGTGAAATGCCTATACGGTGGATGGCTCCTGAGAGCCTCAGTGAAGGTATATTTACCAGTCAGTCAGATGTCTGGAGTTATGGGGTCGTGATCTGGGAAATGATGACGCTGGGTGCACAACCCTACCTGGATAAGAGCAACAATGAGGTCATGGCTCATGTGCTTGACGGCAACTTACTAAACCTGCCAATCTTCTGTCCTGATGTGTTAGCTGGTATCGTTAGACTGTGTTGGAATTGGACTGCTTCCCAACGACCAAGGTTCCTAAAAATAGTCGAAACACTTGACGCTTATCTGGAAGATGATTTCAGGTTAATTAATTTATAATTATTCACTAATTAACAATATTTATATATCTTGTAACTTGCTACAATACTCACTTCCTGTTTATAGATCAGTTTCGTTTTATCACACCCGCGGCTTACACAATGAGTCGCCTGCTGATCAATCGTTGATGTCACCTTGTACTACGTACGAAGAAGATGTCGATAACGAAAGCGTTAGTTTTGAAGCCGGTGACACTGTTGCTGTAAATAGTGCGTTCCATGTAGACAAAAACAAAATGAGTAATGGACATTTATCTCCAATGTAATTTTTAGGGTCAAAAATATTTAAGTGAAAATAACGTTACCAGTAAAGTCTATTTAAAAAAATAAGTGTTTTTTTTTGTTTTCTTTATAAATATTGTATAAACGGTCCAAACTTGTCATCTGGGTAACCGTTTTTGTAGACTATTAATATTTCGTTGTTAACTTTTTTTTTATATAATTTAATATTTTGATGTTCTAATTTTATTAAGAATTAAAATTACATAATTTTTTTTTCGTACCACCTTACATGTATAAACATATTGTTCTAGTTTCTAGTCAGCGCGTGGAAATCTTGTCTCTCCACCGTCTGTTTTTTCATTTTATTATTATTTTATTTTATAATAGATTTTTACATGCCATTACAAAATCACTAAAAATAAAATATATATTGCCATATAAATACTTTTTTGGAACTATCTGATTACTGTTTAAAATATTTTTTTAATATGGTTGAAACTAATATTCCAAAAAGGTATTTAAATTTTACATGAGCATATATTTTTTGAAAATATTTTTTAAATATAAAAGTCTCAATTAAAAAACTGCAAACATAAGACTAATATTGTCCCACAATTTTTAGAAAAATTAATTTATACTAATTGTGTGATAGTAATATTGTTTATGATAAACATTTTTAAAATTGTATTGTGGGTACATTCTTTTAACAGTTTGATATATTATGTTCTCTAGTAAAATTGTCCTTTTCCATATTTTTACTGAGATGTTCTTTTAACTTAAAAATTTAGCAGAATTGGATAAATCGTTGCCAAAAATGTTTACTTATTATTATAATATTTTTTTCCCTTCAAAAAATTAAATTAGGTAATTAAAATTATTTGAAATTAATGCACATTGCGTATATTACATTATTACCTAATATTTTAGTAAGATTACATTTCGATTAATAAATTGGAGTCACATTTTTACTGATCACTGTTTAAACCGTTTTAATTTGAAGAGATGATGAATATAATAATATAGTATAATATATTAATATTATACTATACAACTTTAAATTTTAATCTAAATAAATCTGAAAAAAGGATATTTTTTTTTTTAGCCAAATGTATTATTTTATATGGTAATCAGGTAATGTACCTATAAATAAAGTATGTATAATGTAAACAATTGAAAATTGAAAAATATATATTTTTTTTTAATATGAATTTATACTGTGGTATTTCATAAATATTTCAATGTTGTAATTTTTATTTACATTATTTCAGAACTAATAAAATATACATGACCACGAGAATGATGGTTTTTTTAACATAGTCATATTATAGTTGTTTTATATCTGGGTTCATGTGTACCGTCTACCCCTATAAATACGGAAGTATTATTTTTCGTCTCATCTTTTAACTCTTAATAAGTTTTATATACATGGTAAAAAAAGGTGGGCAAGTGGGTGTCGCTCTGCTGTACAGTAGGTTACAAGTGGGTCACTGTATAATGGATGGTATTAAATTTGAATTCAATGATATAATATCATTGTATAAGAAAAACGATTCTGAGCGGTGACGGTATGTCAGTCTATGTATAAGACATATTATAAACATATCTATGGTATTAAACAAAAAATTGACCTATAATAGGTACCAGGCGCGTAGCCAGGGGGGGTGTTACAGGTGTAATAACACCCCCCCCCCCTCAACCGTGGTGTACTATGTTTTATAATTTAAACCGGGACACGGGCACACGGAATTAGATAATTATTATTTTAGACCATTCTGTGTCAGTTTATCGTTGACTCGTTTCATGTACGATACAAGATATCTTTTAATGCAGAGTATTTACAACTTGTTTACAACTTCATCATTAGAGTGTTACTCTATGGTATCAACTATCATTGGGGATTACAACTTCAATACCTCGACTAGCTATAAACCGAACAAATCGTTTTAGCATTTCAACAGAATCACCGGAAGTCTATTTTAGGATTTTGATTTTTGTACCTTTTTTGGATCATTTCTGTGAGCAACTAAATGACAGATCTTTGAACCATAAATCACTATTAAAACAATTTACTTGTTTAATAAATGCAAATGAAAAAAATGAGACCGAATTTAAAGAACTACTTAAGACATATTCTTCAGATATTGAAGCTGATGAAATATCTGCAATTGGTGAGTTTGCAATATGGTATGAACATATAAAAAATAAAAATCCTAAAAATGCTACCGAAGCCTTCTTTGACAGCAACGAAGACATATTTCCTACTGTTTATCGACTTTTACAAGTATTGATTACTTTACCTGTAACAACTGCAAGCAGTGAAACGTCTTTTTCCTCATTAAGACGCTTGAAAACATATCTAAGAAATACAACTGGTGAAAATCGCTTGAATGGCTTAGCTGTTATAAATATTCATCGAGATTGAGTCGTAACCACAGACGAAATAATAGATACACTAGCCTCAAAAAGTCGACACATTAAGTTAATTTAAAAATGTATTCATTTTTTTTTATTGATAATAAAATTATATAAGAGAACTATTATTCTAAACTATATTATCTATTCACTGGTAAGTTGTAATACGTTTGTATAATAAATAATTTTCAAGCCAGATATGAGCATTTTTAATATTTCCATACACTTATTTTTCTCAAAAGTGAAAGTATCGAAAAATCGCCCAAGCTAAGACCCAGATAATGTTCTTACCTAAAAGTTTGATAATATGTCGATTCACTCTAGTATCAAAACTAACAGCTCACTATTGAAAATACTGAACGACAATTTGTTATGTCGTGCGTGTGTAAGACAGAGACAAGACACGCGTCTTAGCGTCCTCTTAAGTTTGAATAACACCCCCCCTTTGAAATTTCTAGCTACGCGCCTGATAGGTACCTATAATAAATTCCAAATTAATCATATCACAATATCCATTAGATACTTATAACGCGTTATACATCAACAAAAACCGTGATACTATCATAGATATAATATAATAGTACACTTTAGAAGTTTCAAGTACCCACGAATAATATTATTCAATCACAACAAAATAACTAAAATAGTTATTCTAGATTTTTTAATATGTAATTTCGTCCAAATTTGAATTTAAAATGTCTGTAAAAAATAAGTGTGTTCATATATTTTTTAGATTTTTTGATTATAGTATGAACTATTTATGAGAACCTTTGTGTTGAATTTGTAATCCTTAACTATAAAAACTGAACATTTTATAATTTATTAATTACAATGATTGATAATTTTCGAGATTTTGATAAATTTTGTCGAAATTTGATCTTTAAATGCTTATAAAAAAAAACTGTGCCAATGTCTTTTTAATATTTTTCAACTGATATTGTAACAATATATCAGGAGCCTTGTATTAAATTTTTACACTTTTTGGCCCAACAGATAAAACTTTATTGATATTTATAGAAAAAAAAACTAAAAAAATTGAAAGCTGTAAATGTCCATAAACAGCTCAAAAAGAGTCAAAATATTTTCAAAATTGTATGATGGCTGGGAAACACTACAGTATAGACTATAATTTAAATAGACTGGTTTTATTTAGTTGGGTTCAATACTTTAATCGTACTTTTATTTTCTTAAATTTTAAAACATTAACGTGTTGGTAACTAAATGAACGATGGAATGAAATAGACGGCTATAGTCAATTTGCACCAAAGCTGACCCAAATATACCAACTATACCCATATATAGGTACAACATGTGTAATTTGCACCATTTTTTTTAAAATGCGTCTGTAATTTGCACCAAAATAAGGATATGTAATTTGCACCATCCTCAGGTAGTAAGAAATAGGAATTGTAGTTTACACCAAAATTAAAATTGATTATTTTTTCAATAGTATCTCGGTAGTACCAACTTCCAAGTTTCTATATCCTAATTCTTATTATAAATTTAGCTTAGTTTTTATTTATAAAATAGCTGAGCTTATACACATATTGCTGTAAGTTTATATAAAATCGTATTATTATGAATATAAAAAAAAGTTAGCTTTTTTAATTTTGCATATATTTATATATTATTTATATATATTTATATTTTGCATTATAATTATTTTAATTGACTAACTTTTTTTTATATTCATAATAATACGATTTTATATAAACTTACAACAATATGTGTATAAGCTCAGCTATTTTATAAATAAAAACTAAGCTAAATTTATAATAGGAATTAGGATATATAAAAACTTGTAAGTTGGTACTATCGAGATACTATCAAAAAAAAATAATCAATTTTAATTTTGTTACAAATTTAGGTATTTAGGTGGGTACCTACCTTGGTTATATAACAACGGTTAAATATTTGTCTGCCGTTGACAAAATATACGCTAAGTAAAACTTACCTAAATATATAACCGTATAGGTTATATATATATATTAGGTACCTATACTTACACTGAACAGATCGCTAAACACACAATGGAGTAATATTTATTATTTATTATGTAGGGAAAGTGTGTATACTTCCGCACCACCTTAGATATTATATAAAAATAATAACAATATGCAGTAGCTACACTACCGGCTATGTGTTATGTATAAAAAGGTAGGTAGTACATATTATTATAACTGTGCGTTTTTTTTTTTTTATAATGGTAGGTATATCCCCACGTAAGCCTAATCCACTTTTATTTAGTATAAGCAAACACAAACATGCGAAACTATAACTATAAAAATAAATAAATAAATTTAATAATATAACTATCGTCTATCACTAAGGTCTAATATATAGTGCCTTTTATTTTTTATTTTTCACAGGTATGAACGATGGACAATAATTTTTCTATATTGTTGTATACATGGGTATAAAAAAAACATAGGTATACCTACAACACATCCCCTACTGTTGTTTGTTGCATATATCATACTATTCATACTATTAATACTATTATAATATTATATTATGTATGGATAATTAGAGATGTGAGTTTGTATTACACAGTATTACAGTGGTAAAATATTGTATTATATGCAAGGCTAAGGCTGGGCGCCTGCGCAAGTTAAGAGGACGCTACACCCTCACATGTGTTGTCTCCTTCTTACAAAATATGTAGGTAAATTGTAAAACATAGCAAAAACGGTTTTGGGCGAGAAAGAACCTAAAAGACTACAATCATAACCAAGAAACTAGATTTTCACCACATAAAAAGAAGAACTTTGGCTGTCCAAAGTTGTTTTAAATTTATTTTAATATCACTTATACGAAAAAAGTTCTTATTGTTTCAAAAACCATCATTGATTGTGTTTTTAAAACTTGAATAACTTTTTTTGTAGTTTCGATATCGAAAAAATAAAAGAGACATTGCACAGCCAAAGTTCTCCTTTTTATTTGGTGAACATATCGTTTCTTAGTTATGAATGTATCCTTCTTGGTTCTTTCCCATTTAAAACAGATTTTGCTATGCTGTACATTTTTAAGACACTAAGACCTCGACAACACATGCGGGTGTAGTGTCCTTTTAACTATATTTTTTAACTTGTGAAGTTATGTTAATAGAGTAAAATGTAAGCCTGAATTTTAAAATTTAAAGTTAAAACTCATTTTAGTTTTTTTTAACTTTGTAAAAGTTACATGTTAACTAGGAAATAAATGTAACTTGCTTGAAAATGACACCTTTATTTAAAATTAAAGCTAACAAATAAAATAGTGATTAAATAAGAGGTCTAACAGTTTAAATAAATGTATGTGTTATAATTAATTGCTGTAAGTACCTACCTATTTATATTAATTATATACTTTAATAGTTTAATCAATGACGAAATCTAACAAAATAATTATTTTTATGTACCTATTTGTTTATCTATTGACCACAAGTCACAACTATACTAAATTATAACTATCAACATTATTAGAATATAATTAACTAGTAACTATCTATAGTCTATACATATAATATCAAATATTATTCAATTCTGTTGTAATTCTATGATTGAAGAAAAATATAATAATAAGTAATAACTAGTAATTAATTAATATTAATATATACCGACGTATCCGGGTATCCCATACACTGGGTAGTTATATTTTTCTTTTCTAAATAACGTAGTTACCCAATAACTTTTCTGTTTATAATTTATTCTGTGAATATACAATATTAAATATTTTGACTTGTTTCGAGCTGTTTCCGGACATATTTAGTTTCAAATTTTTTTAGTTATTTTTTCTATAAATATCAATAAAATGTTATTCATTTGGTTAAAAAGCTTGACAATATAATACAAGGCTCCTAATATATTGTTACAATGACAGTTTTTTATAAACATTTAAAGTTTAAAGTTTAAATTTTGACAAGAGGCATAAAAATCACTAAAATGTGCAAATTATTTTGAGTTAGATAAGCCTAAACATTTTTCTTTTTAAATCTAAGATTTTGAAAAGTAATACAATTTTCTTTATAAGTTGTCCTACCTTTATAAAAAAAAAAATGTCTGATATAGTCAAATTAAATTTTTATGAGCGTTTGAAGTTCAACATTTTGCAACATTGGATATTTACTCGATTTGAGCGATTTATGTAGCTATTTTATCATTTTGTTGTACCTAATTAAAAATCAAATTACTTTAGATACTTTAAATTTATATCGTATGTTTATTTTATCAATTCCTATACCTGAAAACATTTTCAAAATATTTTGACTGTTTTTGAGCTGTTTACAGACATTTTAGTTTTTAATTTTTTTGGTTTTTTTTGGTTTTTTTTCTAATTCTCATTCTATAAATGTCATTAAAAATTTGTTGGGTCAAAAAGTGTGAAAAATGTTACAAGGCTCCCGATATATTGTTACAATAGTAATTGAAAAATATTAAAAATACATTTGCACATTTTTTTTCTGCCCCAAACTGTGATGATAGACAAAAAATTAAAAAAACAGCTCCGCTCAGAATTCAAAATATCGTATTGTAACACCTCAAGAAAATTCTAGTCATATAGGTACAACAGTTTATAAAAAATATAAAATAAATAATTAACTTATATAAGTAAACAAATATAATTTATATATAGGTAAACAGCAAATTTAAAAAGGTGGGCAAGTGGGTGTCGCTCTGCTGTACAGTAAGTTACAAGTGGGTCACTGTATAATGGATGATATTAAATTTGAATTCAACGATATAATATCATTGTATAAGAAAAACGCTTCTGAGCGGAGACAGTATGTCAGTCTAGGTATAAGACATATTATATACATTATACATATCTATGGTACTAAACCAAAATTTGACCTATAATAGGTAGGTACCTATAATAAATTCCAAAATTAATCATATCAAAATATCCATTAGGTATTTATAACGCGTTATACATCAACAAAAACCGTGATACTATCATAGATATATAATAGTACACTTTAGAAGTTTCAAGTATCCATGAATAATATTATTCAATCACAACAAAATAACTAAAATAGTTATTTTGGTTTTTTAATATGTAATTTCGTCCAAATTTGAATTTAAAATGTCTGTAAAAAATTACTGTGTTCATATATTTTTTAGATTTTTTGGTTACAGTATGAACTATTTACGAGAACCTTTGTGTTGAATTTGCAATCCTTAGCCATAAAAACTGAACATTTTATAATTTATTAATTACAATGATTGATAATTTTCGAGATTTTGATAAATTTTGTCGAAATTTGATCTTTAAATGCTTATAAAAAAAAACTGTGCCAATGTCTTTTTAATATTTTTCAACTGATATTGTAACAATATATCAGGAGCCTTGTATTAAATTTTTACACTTTTTGGCCCAACAGATAAAACTTTATTGATATTTATAGAAAAAAAAACTAAAAAAATTGAAAGCTGTAAATGTCCATAAACAGCTCAAAAAGAGTCAAAATATTTTCAAAATTGTATAATGTATAGGAAATGCTAATATAAACATTCAGTGAAATTTTCATGTATCTACAGTTATTCGTTTTTGAATTACAACAAAATAAGGAAATCGCTACATGAGAAATCGAGTGAACATCCAATGTTGTAAACATTTGAATTTCAAACGCTCATAAAAATTTAATTTGACATTCCGGTAGAGATTTTTTTATTGATAAAGGTAAACAAACTTATGAGTAATCTTGTATTACATTTTCAAATCTTAGATTTAAAAATAAAAATTTTTACGAATTCTTAACTCAAAATAATTCGCTAATTTTCGTGATTTTTCCATATTTTTACAATTTTTGAACTTTAAATGCTTATAAAAAAAAATTGTGACTAAGGATTTTTAATATTTTTCATCTGCCTTTGAAACAATATATTAGGAGCCTTCTATTAAATTTTCAAGCTTTCGCAACCAACAAATAAAATTTTATTGCTATTTTTAGAAAAAAAACTAAAAAAAAATGGAAAATGAAAATGTCCCTAAACAGTTCAAAATAAATCAAAATATTTTGAAAATGTTATCGTGTATAGAAAATGCAAATATAAACAACCAGTGAAAATTCCATGTACATACGTTCATTTGTTTTAGAGTTACACCAAAAACCAAAATCGATTTTTTGGAAAACCAATTTTGCGTAAAAATTCCCGTTTTTCCTTAATTTTTATGTTGTTTTTCCCGGCGCTTGTGAAAACTACTGGGAAATGTTTACTTTTGACCCCCCAAAGTACCAACTAGATTCACTTTCCTATCAGAAAAGGTACTATTGAAGAAAATCTAAGCACTTTTACTGTCCCAAAACGTGATGACAGACACAAAAAAAATAAAAAAATATAAAAATATAAAAACACACATCATTGTAAAACCAATACATTCATCGCTCCGCTCAGAATCTAAAATGTGAAAAATAAAGAAAAACCTCATAAAATCGAAAATGCACATAAATGTGTCTAAGAAAATTTGACTTTGCCGTGATATGAAATGTACACTTAGTTGCCCTTTTTATGATTGTGCAAAACAAACATGCAAAATATATTAGAGGTAGTATTTGAAGTATGAAATATTTCACTATATGGTGAACTATATTTCACAAAAACTTGAAACATTGAAATTTTTTTTAGACAAATAAAAACACTATTTATTTATTTTTTTAACACAATGTTCAGTGATCTAAATTCTAATGTAAGAATTCAGTAGAAATACAATATACATGTATACTAATGTATACCTACTTGTATCATTTAAACATTAAAATATTTAAAAATGTTGAATACCATTTTAAATGTATAATACCAAAGGTTAGGTAGGTAGGTATACATTTAGGTACCAACCAATTATGAAGGTGATTTATGACAATTTTATGTAAATATAAAACTTATTTAAAAATAAAACAAAATTTATTAAAATACTGAAATATTGCATTTTTTAAACTTCATGACATTTTAAAACACTAATTAGAAGTCCTCTGCCCTAGTGAAAAGGAAAAAGGTATCAAAAATAAGGACAGTTCTCAGTTGTATATTTGTATGCTTACCTTCTGTATACACCTAAAATTTTTTTCCACAGGGCAAATACAATACATTAAACAAATAATTATTTCTTAGAATAGAGAATCTAACAATAAATCTAAAAATAAATATCTAAAAATATTAATAAATAATATTTGAAATACTTTTTGGATTTATTTGTATATAAATATTTAATAGCAAGTGTATTTAAATAGATTTTTTAATAATTTTTAATATAAGTATTTAAATACCTATTTGAAATGATTTAAAAAAGTATTTTTAACAAGTAGGTACCTATGCTCATATGGTGATAGGTAACTATGTTAGTGATAGCTACAGCAGCTATGGCAACTATACCTCCCGCAGATAGTGTGGTTCTATTACTTTTTATTAATATATTAAAAACTTTAAAAAAGTGTTATTTTTGATAATAGTAACTATAAGAGTATACATTATACTGTTAAAAAATAAGAAGACAGTAGTAAATATTTATAAACTACTGTTCCCGGTTTTCTGTAAATCATAGTTAAAATTTAAAAAAGGAATATAATGCATTATAATAAAGCACATTAAATTAAAAAAAATACAACCAAGTAGGTATTATTTGGTATATTATTATTTATTCACAATCAACAATTATTAGATTAACTTAATTTTATACAATAAAAAATGAGAATAAGAAATCAAATTTATAATGATGAAAGAAATAGAAACTTGGTTATTGTTTATTTTGGTATTATTTTATATCATGATATGACACTTCTACACATTTATACAAAATATTCATTTCTAGTGTTCTAAAAATGAATAGAATGCATTATAATATAGCATACTAAATTTAAAATAAAACTATGAATAGGTAACTAATAAATAATAATGTATTAGTATTATTTAATAAGTAAGTGATCAATTATTAGGCTAATTTTATTTTATTGAATGGAAAATGGTTTTTCAAGATATATAAAAAAAACAAGAATTAATATTTGTGTTAATATTATGCTTACATAATGTAATAATTTCTATACATTTTAAATTTTTAACAAAATATTCTTTAATTTAGAATACAGGATTAGAATTAGAATGCATTATGATATAGAGCAATTATATTAAGCTGGGTCCACTGGTGACACTACAATTTGGCTATATCCCTTTATAACATTGATAATTAAGACTGAGATAACCCAATTCTAATGTAAATAGTGGACCCAGCGTAAAATTGTGTAGGTACAAAACAAAACAAAATATTTTTAGAAAAAAATGGACTTACTCCCTTTTGCCCGGGCACCATTAAATTAAAAAAAAACTAAGTCGCTAAAATTATGTATATTATGTATGGAAAATTTGATTGAAAAGCTAAATATTCGATTTGATTTTACAAAAATTCAAAAATTAGCTCTAACTTGAGCAAAATTCAATACATTTTATTATTTTTTTTTCATTGATCTGTCTTAGAAAACAATATCAACAAAATGGCTATCTTGGAAATTTAACACATTCGTTGCGTTTGTCGTTTTTTCACGGTGCGCCTGTCGGATATAGCCGACATCAGGTCCGTTGAATTAAATGTTCTATAAAATAGAGACGCACTAGAGTAATGTTTTTTTTTTACACATGCCTCTGCATAGAAATTTCTTGTTATTTCAGTAAAATCCATTTATAAAAAAATTTTTTTGTTGATTTTTCCGACAGTAATTAAAATGTACAAATTGGTGGCACGCTCCTAGCGAACATCGATGTATTTTGTAACGCATATAACGTGTCCCAACTAATTATTTGACGCAGTGAATGTGTTAAAAAACATATTTGCCTAAAAAATATTTTTGATAATTTTTGAACTTTAAAAAAAAGAAAAAAATCGAATGTTTTGCTATTCAATTATTATAATTATTATAAATATTAGAGTTACTTTTTTCTTTGCACATTATAATATAAAACTAAGACAATCGTACCCACGATAAGCACACGTACATCAAAATAATAAATAGCCTAGCTTCCAAGCTCCGATTGATGTGATGACCGCAGTAAAACCAACAGGATAATGACCTTTGGCTCCTGATTCCAAGCTCCTACCAACGCCGCTCAATGTACTTCCTCTTACGATGCCGTCCTGGCTGTCCATCGTTCTCGAGCGTCGAGATGCAATGTAAATCATTTGTGACCGGTACAAACCACCAAATATCACTGTAACACGTTAGGAAAAAATTAGTTTTTCTTTGCATATAATAATATATCGTGCAAATGTGACCACCGTGCCCTTGATCAGCACACTTAATTAAAAATAATTAATCCACTTACGTTAACAGTTATCACCATTCACCGAACCAGCTTCCAAGCTCCGATTGATGTGGTGACCGCAGTAAAACCAACAGGATAATGACCTTTGGCTCCTGATTCACTGTTCTTGCCAACGCTGTCCTCCCCGCTTTACATTTCAATGAAATGTCCGGAAGCAATGGACATCATTCAAGTCCGGCCGATGGTTCGGTAAAAACCACCCACCTTCACTGTAAAACGCTGCTCTATTTCTAATTATTGCTCACCATACACGATACCAGAGAAGTTTTTATCCTAAAAAGTTCTCAAGCCTCGAATAATCGAATGGTGAGCAACAATCCAATATGGTGCAAAATTCTACAGTGGAGGTGAACGCCGCTCTTGCCGCGACGCCACCGGTATTTTATGGTACCGTAGACTGGACACAAACCACAAATTTCGATATGGGCAGTAGACTCTCGTCGCACCTCACCGGCCACCGCTCACTAATGACTAGTGACTTGGTGGGGTGAGAGGTACCGAGACCCGCTCTGATCAGTGGCGAGGCATAGCTGTTCCTTCGTTTATCACCAAAGTTCGTGACGAGAAAGAGAAATCCGCTTACTGCAGAAAACGTCCACGCATACGTTAGAAAGTAATTTGATTGTTTAAAAGTGTTGCCATATGCCAAGCAATCACTTGACGAAATCATTTGAAGCCAATGCACATGCCCTCTAAGCTCCTACCAACGCCGCTCAATGTACTTCCTCTTACGATGCCGTCCTCGCTGTCCATCGTTCTCGAGCGTCGAGATGCAATGTAAATCATTTGTGACCGGTACAAACCACCAAATATCACTGTAACACGTTAGGAAAAAATTAGTTTTTCTTTGCATATAATAATATAACTTGCAAATGTGACCACCGTGCCCTTGATCAGCCCACTTAATTAAAAATAATTAATCCACTTACGTTAACAGTTATCACCATTCACCGAACCAGCTTCCAAGCTCCGATTGATGTGGTGACCGCAGTAAAACCAACAGGATAAAGACCTTTGGCTCCTGATTCACTGTTCTTGCCAACGCTGTCCTCCCCGCTTTACATTTCAATGAAATGTCCGGAAGCAATGGACATCATTCAAGTCCGGCCGATGGTTCGGTAAAAACCACCCACCTTCACTGTAAAACGCTGCTCTATTTCTAATTATTGCTCACCATACACGATACCAGAGAAGTTTTTATCCTAAAAAGTTCTCAAGCCTCGAATAATCGAATGGTGAGCAACAATCCGATATGGTGCAAAATTCTACAGTGGAGGTGAACGCCGCTCTTGCCGCGACGAAACCGGTATTTTATGGTACCGTAGACTGGACACAAACCCCAAATTTCGATATGGGCAGTAGACTCTCGTCGCACCTCACCGGCCACCGCTCACTAATGACTAGTGACTTGGTGGGGTGAGAGGTACCGAGACCCGCTCTGATCAGTGGCGAGGCATAGCTG
The DNA here is from genome assembly GCA_949089665.1 of Macrosiphum euphorbiae. Lineage (NCBI taxonomy): Eukaryota > Metazoa > Arthropoda > Insecta > Hemiptera > Aphididae > Macrosiphum > Macrosiphum euphorbiae. The sequence continues at coordinate 73,097,337 of CARXXK010000001.1, read as the reverse complement.
TTCCTTCGTTTATCACCAAAGTTCGTGACGAGAAAGAGAAATCCGCTTACTGCAGAAAACGTCCACGCATCCGTTAGAAAGTAAATTGATTGTTTAAAAGTGTTGCCATATGCCAAGCAATCACTTGACGAAATCATTTGAAGCCAATGCACATGCCATCCAAGCTCCTACCAACGCCGCTCAATGTACTTCCTCTTACGATGCCGTCCTCGCTGTCCATCGTTCTCGAGCGTCGAGATGCAATGTAAATCATTTGGGACCGGTACAAACCACCAAATCTCACTGTAACACGTTAGGAAAAAATTAGTTTTTCTTTGCATATAATAATATATCGTGCAAATGTGACCACCGTGCCCTTGATCAGCACACTTAATTAAAAATAATTAATCCACTTACGTTAACAGTTATCACCATTCACCGAACCAGCTTCCAAGCTCCGATTGATGTGGTGACCGCAGTAAAACCAACAGGATAATGACCTTTGGCTACTGATTCACTGTTCTTGCCAACGCTGTCCTCCCCGCTTTAGATTTCAATGAAATGTCCGGAAGCAATGGACATCATTCAAGTCCGGCCGATGGTTCGGTAAAAACCACCCACCTTCACTGTAAAACGCCGCTCTATTTCTAATTATTGCTCACCATACACGATACCAGAGAAGTTTTTATCCTAAAAAGTTCTCAAGCCTCGAATAATCGAATGGTGAGCAACAATCCGATATGGTGCAAAATTCTACAGTGGAGGTGAACGCCGCTCTTGCCGCGACGCCACCGGTATTTTATGGTACCGTAGACTGGACACAAACCCCAAATTTCGATATGGGCAGTAGACTCTCGTCGCACCTCACCGGCCACCGCTCACTAATGACTAGTGACTTGGTGGGGTGAGAGGTACCGAGACCCGCTCTGATCAGTGGCGAGGCATAGCTGTTCCTTCGTTTATCACCAAAGTTCGTGACGAGAAAGAGAAATCCGCTTACTGCAGAAAACGTCCACGCATCCGTTAGAAAATAATTTGATTGTTTAAAAGTGTTGCCATATGCCAAGCAATCACTTGACGAAATCATTTGAAGCCAATGCACATGCCATCCAAGCTCCTACCAACGCCGCTCAATGTACTTCCTCTTACGATGCCGTCCTCGCTGTCCATCGTTCTCGAGCGTCGAGATGCAATGTAAATCATTTGGGACCGGTACAAACCACCAAATCTCACTGTAACACGTTAGGAAAAAATTAGTTTTTCTTTGCATATAATAATATATCGTGCAAATGTGACCACCGTGCCCTTGATCAGCACACTTAATTAAAAATAATTAATCCACTTACGTTAACAGTTATCACCATTCACCGAACCAGCTTCCAAGCTCCGATTGATGTGGTGACCGCAGTAAAACCAACAGGATAGTGACCTTTGGTTCCTGATTCACTGTTCTTGCCAACGCTGTCCTCCCCGCTTTACATTTCAATGAAATGTCCGGAAGCAATGGACATCATTCAAGTCCGGCCGATGGTTCGGTAAAAACCACCCACCTTCACTGTAAAACGCTGCTCTATTTCTAATTATTGCTCACCATACACGATACCAGAGAAGTTTTTATCCTAAAAAGTTCTCAAGCCTCGAATAATCGAATGGTGAGCAACAATCCGATATGGTGCAAAATTCTACAGTGGAGGTGAACGCCGCTCTTGCCGCTACGCCACGGGTGATGACCGCAGTAAAACCAACAGGATAATGACCTTTGGCTCCTGATTCCAAGCTCCTACCAACGCCGGTCAATGTACTTCCTCTTACGATGCCATCCTCGCTGTCCATCGTTCTCGAGCGCCGAGATGCAATGTAAATCATTTGGGACCGGTACAAACCACCAAATCTCACTGTAACACGTTAACAAAAAATTAGTTTTTCTTTGCATATAATAATATATCGTGCAAATGTGACCACCATGCCCTTGATCAGCACACTTAATTAAAAATAATCAATCCACTTACGTTAACAGTTATCACCATTCACCGAACCAGCTTCCAAGCTCCGATTGATGTGGTGACCGCAGTAAAACCAACAGGATAATGACCTTTGGCTCCTGATTCACTGTTCTTGCCAACGCTGTCCTCCCCGCTTTACATTTCAATGAAATGCCCGGAAGCAATGGACATCATTCAAGTCCGGCCGATGGTTCGGTAAAAACCACCCACCTTCACTGTAAAACGCTGCTCTATTTCTAATTATTGCTCACCATACACGATACCAGAGAAGTTTTTATCCTAAAAAGTCCTGAAGCCTCGAATAATCGAATGGTGAGCAACAATCCGATATGGTGCAAAATTCTACAGTGGAGGTGAACGCCGCTCTTGCCGCGACGCCACGGGTGATGACCGCAGTAAAACCAACAGGATAATGACCTTTGGCTCCTGATTCCAAGCTCCTACCAACGCCGCTCAATGTACTTCCTCTTACGATGCCGTCCTCGCTGTCCATCGTTCTCGAGCGTCGAGATGCAATGTAAATCATTTGTGACCGGTACAAACCACCAAATCTCACTGTAACACGTTAGGAAAAAATTAGTTTTTCTTTGCATATAATAATATATCGTGCAAATGTGACCACCGTGCCCTTGATCAGCACACTTAATTAAAAATAATTAATCCACTTACGTTAACAGTTATCACCATTCAACGAACCAGCTTCCAAGCTCCGATTGATGTGGTGACCGCAGTAAAACCAACAGGATAATGACCTTTGGCTCCTGATTCACTGTTCTTGCCAACGCTGTAATCCCCGCTTTACATTTCAATGAAATGTCCGGAAGCAATGGACATCATTCAAGTCCGGCCGATGGTTCGGTAAAAACCACCCACCTTCACTGTAAAACGCTGCTCTATTTCTAATTATTGCTCACCATACACGATACCAGAGAAGTTTTTATCCTAAAAAGTTCTCAAGCCTCGAATAATCGAATGGTGAGCAACAATCCGATATGGTGCAAAATTCTACAGTGGAGGTGAACGCCGCTCTTGCCGCGACGCCACGGGTGATGACCGCAGTAAAACCAACAGGATAATGACCTTTGGCTCCTGATTCCAAGCTCCTACCAACGCCGCTCAATGTACTTCCTCTTACGATGCCGTCCTCGCTGTCCATCGTTCTCGAGCGTCGAGATGCAATGTAAATCATTTGTGACCGGTACAAACCACCAAATCTCACTGTAACACGTTAGGAAAAAATTAGTTTTTCTTTGCATATAATAATATATCGTGCAAATGTGACCACCGTGCCCTTGATCAGCACACTTAATTAAAAATAATTAATCCACTTACGTTAACAGTTATCACCATTCACCGAACCAGCTTCCAAGCTCCGATTGATGTGGTGACCGCAGTAAAACCAACAGGATAATGACCTTTGGCTCCTGATTCACTGTTCTTGCCAACGCTGTCCTCCCCGCTTTACATTTCAATGAAATGTCCGGAAGCAATGGACATCATTCAAGTCCGGCCGATGGTTCGGTAAAAACCACCCACCTTCACTGTAAAACGCTGCTCTATTTCTAATTATTGCTCACCATACACGATACCAGAGAAGTTTTGATCCTAAAAAGTTCTCAAGCCTCGAATAATCGAATGGTGAGCAACAATCCGATATGGTGCAAAATTCTACAGTGGAGGTGAACGCCGCTCTTGCCGCGACGCCACCGGTATTTTATGGTACCGTAGACTGGACACAAACCCCAAATTTCGATATGGGCAGTAGACTCTCGTCGCACCTCACCGGCCACCGCTCACTAATGACTAGTGACTTGGTGGGGTGAGAGGTACCGAGACCCGCTCTGATCAGTGGCGAGGCGTAGCTGTTTGTTCGTTTATCACCAAAGTTCGTGACGAGAAAGAGAAATCCGCTTACTGCAGAAAACGTCCACGCATCCGTTAGAAAGTAATTTGATTGTTTAAAAGTGTTGCCATATGCCAAGCAATCACTTGAAGAAATCATTTGAAGCCAATGCACATGCCATCCAAGCTCCTACCAACGCCGCTCAATGTACTTCCTCTTACGATGCCGTCCTCGCTGTCCATCGTTCTCGAGCATCGAGATGCAATGTAAATCATTTGTGACCGGTACAAACCACCAAATATCACTGTAACACGTTAGGAAAAAACTAGTTTTTCTTTGCATATAATAATATATCGTGCAAATGTGACCACCGTGCCCTTGATCAGCACACTTAATTAAAAATAATTAATCCACTTACGTTAACAGTTATCACCATTCACCGAACCAGCTTCCAAGCTCCGATTGATGTGGTGACCGCAGTAAAACCAACAGGATAATGACCTTTGGCTCCTGATTCACTGTTCTTGCCAACGCTGTCCTCCCCGCTTTACATTTCAATGAAATGTCCGGAAGCAACGGACATCATTCAAGTCCGGCCGATGGTTCGGTAAAAACCACCCACCTTCACTGTAAAACGCTGCTCTATTTCTAATTATTGCTCACCATACACGATACCAGAGAAGTTTTTATCCTAAAAAGTTCTCAAGCCTCGAATAATCGAATGGTGAGCAACAATCCGATATGGTGCAAAATTCTACAGTGGAGGTGAACGCCGCTCTTGCCGCGACGCCACGGGTGATGACCGCAGTAAAACCAACAGGATAATGACCTTTGGCTCCTGATTCCAAGCTCCTACCAACGCCGCTCAATGTACTTCCTCTTACGATGCCGTCCTCGCTGTCCATCGTTCTCGAGCGTCGAGATGCAATGTAAATCATTTGTGACCGGTACAAACCACCAAATCTCACTGTAACACGTTAGGAAAAAATTAGTTTTTCTTTGCATATAATAATATATCGTGCAAATGTGACCACCGTGCCCTTGATCAGCACACTTAATTAAAAATAATTAATCCACTTACGTTAACAGTTATCACCATTCAACGAACCAGCTTCCAAGCTCCGATTGATGTGGTGACCGCAGTAAAACCAACAGGATAATGACCTTTGGCTCCTGATTCACTGTTCTTGCCAACGCTGTCCTCCCCGCTTTACATTTCAATGAAATGTCCGGAAGCAATGGACATCATTCAAGTCCGGCCGATGGTTCGGTAAAAACCACCCACCTTCACTGTAAAACGCTGCTCTATTTCTAATTATTGCTCACCATACACGATACCAGAGAAGTTTTTATCCTAAAAAGTTCTCAAGCCTCGAATAATCGAATGGTGAGCAACAATCCGATATGGTGCAAAATTCTACAGTGGAGGTGAACGCCGCTCTTGCCGCGACGCCACGGGTGATGACCGCAGTAAAACCAACAGGATAATGACCTTTGGCTCCTGATTCCAAGCTCCTACCAACGCCGCTCAATGTACTTCCTCTTACGATGCCGTCCTCGCTGTCCATCGTTCTCGAGCGTCGAGATGCAATGTAAATCATTTGGGACCGGTACAAACCACCAAATCTCACTGTAACACGTTAACAAAAAATTAGTTTTTCTTTGCATATAATAATATATCGTGCAAATGTGACCACCGTGCCCTTGATCAGCGCACTTAATTAAAAATAATTAATCCACTTACGTTAACAGTTATCACCATTCACCGAACCAGCTTCCAAGCTCCGATTGATGTGGTGACCGCAGTAAAACCAACAGGATAATGACCTTTGGCTCCTGATTCACTGTTCTTGCCAACGCTGTCCTCCCCGCTTTACATTTCAATGAAATGTCCGGAAGCAATGGACATCATTCAAGTCCGGCCGATGGTTCGGTAAAAACCACCCACCTTCACTGTAAAACGCTGCTCTATTTCTAATTATTGCTCACCATACACGATACCAGAGAAGTTTTTATCCTAAAAAGTTCTCAAGCCTCGAATAATCGAATGGTGAGCAACAATCCGATATGGTGCAAAATTCTACAGTGGAGGTGAACGCCGCTCTTGCCGCGACGCCACCGGTATTTTATGGTACCGTAGACTGGACACAAACCCCAAATTTCGATATGGGCAGTAGACTCTCGTCGCACCTCACCGGCCACCGCTCACTAATGACTAGTGACTTGGTGGGGTGAGAGGTACCGGGACCCGCTCTGATCAGTGGCGAGGCATAGCTGTTCCTTCGTTTATCACCAAAGTTCGTGACGAGAAAGAGAAATCCGCTTACTGCAGAAAACGTCCACGCATCCGTTAGAAAGTAATTTGATTGTTTAAAAGTGTTGCCATATGCCAAGCAATCACTTGACGAAATCATTTGAAGCCAATGCACATGCCATCCAAGCTCCTACCAACGCCGCTCAATGTACTTCCTCTTACGATGCCGTCCTCGCTGTCCATCGTTCTCGAGCGTCGAGATGCAATGTAAATCATTTGTGACCGGTACAAACCACCAAATCTCACTGTAACACGTTAGGAAAAAATTAGTTTTTCTTTGCATATAATAATATATCGTGCAAATGTGACCACCGTGCCCTTGATCAGCACACTTAATTAAAAATAATTAATCCACTTACGTTAACAGTTATCACCATTCAACGAACCAGCTTCCAAGCTCCGATTGATGTGGTGACCGCAGTAAAACCAACAGGATAATGACCTTTGGCTCCTGATTCACTGTTCTTGCCAACGCTGTCCTCCCCGCTTTACATTTCAATGAAATGTCCGGAAGCAATGGACATCATTCAAGTCCGGCCGATGGTTCGGTAAAAACCACCCACCTTCACTGTAAAACGCTGCTCTATTTCTAATTATTGCTCACCATACACGATACCAGAGAAGTTTTTATCCTAAAAAGTTCTCAAGCCTCGAATAATCGAATGGTGAGCAACAATCCGATATGGTGCAAAATTCTACAGTGGAGGTGAACGCCGCTCTTGCCGCGACGCCACGGGTGATGACCGCAGTAAAACCAACAGGATAATGATCTTTGGCTCCTGATTCCAAGCTCCTACCAACGCCGCTCAATGTACTTCCTCTTACGATGCCGTCCTCGCTGTCCATCGTTCTCGAGCGTCGAGATGCAATGTAAATCATTTGGGACCGGTACAAACCACCAAATCTCACTGTAACACGTTAACAAAAAATTAGTTTTTCTTTGCATATAATAATATATCGTGCAAATGTGACCACCGTGCCCTTGATCAGCGCACTTAATTAAAAATAATTAATCCACTTACGTTAACAGTTATCACCATTCACCGAACCAGCTTCCAAGCTCCGATTGATGTGGTGACCGCAGTAAAACCAACAGGATAATGACCTTTGGCTCCTGATTCACTGTTCTTGCCAACGCTGTCCTCCCCGCTTTACATTTCAATGAAATGTCCGGAAGCAATGGACATCATTCAAGTCCGGCCGATGGTTCGGTAAAAACCACCCACCTTCACTGTAAAACGCTGCTCTATTTCTAATTATTGCTCACCATACACGATACCAGAGAAGTTTTTATCCTAAAAAGTTCTCAAGCCTCGAATAATCGAATGGTGAGCAACAATCCGATATGGTGCAAAATTCTACAGTGGAGGTGAACGCCGCTCTTGCCGCGACGCCACCGGTATTTTATGGTACCGTAGACTGGACACAAACCCCAAATTTCGATATGGGCAGTAGACTCTCGTCGCACCTCACCGGCCACCGCTCACTAATGACTAGTGACTTGGTGGGGTGAGAGGTACCGGGACCCGCTCTGATCAGTGGCGAGGCATAGCTGTTCCTTCGTTTATCACCAAAGTTCGTGACGAGAAAGAGAAATCCGCTTACTGCAGAAAACGTCCACGCATCCGTTAGAAAGTAATTTGATTGTTTAAAAGTGTTGCCATATGCCAAGCAATCACTTGACGAAATCATTTGAAGCCAATGCACATGCCATCCAAGCTCCTACCAACGCCGCTCAATGTACTTCCTCTTACGATGCCGTCCTCGCTGTCCATCGTTCTCGAGCGTCGAGATGCAATGTAAATCATTTGGGACCGGTACTAACCACCAATCTCACTGTAACACGTTAGGAAAAAATTAGTTTTTCTTTGCATATAATAATATATCGTGCAAATGTGACCACCGTGCCCTTGATCAGCACACTTAATTAAAAATAATTAATCCACTTACGTTAACAGTTATCACCATTCACCGAACCAGCTTCCAAGCTCCGATTGATGTGGTGACCGCAGTAAAACCAACAGGATAGTGACCTTTGGTTCCTGATTCACTGTTCTTGCCAACGCTGTCCTCCCCGCTTTACATTTCAATGAAATGTCCGGAAGCAATGGACATCATTCAAGTCCGGCCGATGGTTCGGTAAAAACCACCCACCTTCACTGTAAAACGCTGCTCTATTTCTAATTATTGCTCACCATACACGATACCAGAGAAGTTTTTATCCTAAAAAGTTCTCAAGCCTCGAATAATCGAATGGTGAGCAACAATCCGATATGGTGCAAAATTCTACAGTGGAGGTGAACGCCGCTCTTGCCGCGACGCCACGGGTGATGACCGCAGTAAAACCAACAGGATAATGACCTTTGGCTCCTGATTCCAAGCTCCTACCAACGCCGGTCAATGTACTTCCTCTTACGATGCCATCCTCGCTGTCCATCGTTCTCGAGCGCCGTGATGCAATGTAAATCATTTGGGACCGGTACAAACCACCAAATCTCACTGTAAAACGTTAACAAAAAATTAGTTTTTCTTTGCATATAATAATATATCGTGCAAATGTGACCACCATGCCCTTGATCAGCACACTTAATTAAAAATAATTAATCCACTTACGTTAACAGTTATCACCATTCTCCGAACCAGCTTCCAAGCTCCGATTGATGTGGTGACCGCAGTAAAACCAACAGGATAATGACCTTTGGCTCCTGATTCACTGTTCTTGCCAACGCTGTCCTCCCCGCTTTACATTTCAATGAAATGCCCGGAAGCAATGGACATCATTCAAGTCCGGCCGATGGTTCGGTAAAAACCACCCACCTTCACTGTAAAACGCTGCTCTATTTCTAATTATTGCTCACCATACACGATACCAGAGAAGTTTTTATCCTAAAAAGTTCTGAAGCCTCGAATAATCGAATGGTGAGCAACAATCCGATATGGTGCAAAATTCTACAGTGGAGGTGAACGCCGCTCTTGCCGCGACGCCACGGGTGATGACCGCAGTAAAACCAACAGGATAATGACCTTTGGCTCCTGATTCCAAGCTCCTACCAACGCCGCTCAATGTACTTCCTCTTACGATGCCGTCCTCGCTGTCCATCGTTCTCGAGCGTCGAGATGCAATGTAAATCATTTGTGACCGGTACAAACCACCAAATCTCACTGTAACACGTTAGGAAAAAATTAGTTTTTCTTTGCATATAATAATATATCGTGCAAATGTGACCACCGTGCCCTTGATCAGCACACTTAATTAAAAATAATTAATCCACTTACGTTAACAGTTATCACCATTCAACGAACCAGCTTCCAAGCTCCGATTGATGTGGTGACCGCAGTAAAACCAACAGGATAATGACCTTTGGCTCCTGATTCACTGTTCTTGCCAACGCTGTCCTCCCCGCTTTACATTTCAATGAAATGTCCGGAAGCAATGGACATCATTCAAGTCCGGCCGATGGTTCGGTAAAAACCACCCACCTTCACTGTAAAACGCTGCTCTATTTCTAATTATTGCTCACCATACACGATACCAGAGAAGTTTTTATCCTAAAAAGTTCTCAAGCCTCGAATAATCGAATGGTGAGCAACAATCCGATATGGTGCAAAATTCTACAGTGGAGGTGAACGCCGCTCTTGCCGCGACGCCACCGGTATTTTATGGTACCGTAGACTGGACACAAACCCCAAATTTCGATATGGGCAGTAGACTCTCGTCGCACCTCACCGGCCACCGCTCACTAATGACTAGTGACTTGGTGGGGTGAGAGGTACCGAGACCCGCTCTGATCAGTGGCGAGGCATAGCTGTTCCTTCGTTTATCACCAAAGTTCGTGACGAGAAAGAGAAATCCGCTTACTGCAGAAAACGTCCACGCATCCGTTAGAAAATAATTTGATTGTTTAAAAGTGTTGCCATATGCCAAGCAATCACTTGACGAAATCATTTGAAGCCAATGCACATGCCATCCAAGCTCCTACCAACGCCGCTCAATGTACTTCCTCTTACGATGCCGTCCTCGCTGTCCATCGTTCTCGAGCGTCGAGATGCAATGTAAATCATTTGGGACCGGTACAAACCACCAAATCTCACTGTAACACGTTAGGAAAAAATTAGTTTTTCTTTGCATATAATAATATATCGTGCAAATGTGACCACCGTGCCCTTGATCAGCACACTTAATTAAAAATAATTAATCCACTTACGTTAACAGTTATCACCATTCACCGAACCAGCTTCCAAGCTCCGATTGATGTGGTGACCGCAGTAAAACCAACAGGATAGTGACCTTTGGTTCCTGATTCACTGTTCTTGCCAACGCTGTCCTCCCCGCTTTACATTTCAATGAAATGTCCGGAAGCAATGGACATCATTCAAGTCCGGCCGATGGTTCGGTAAAAACCACCCACCTTCACTGTAAAACGATGCTCTATTTCTAATTATTGCTCACCATACACGATACCAGAGAAGTTTTTATCCTAAAAAGTTCTCAAGCCTCGAATAATCGAATGGTGAGCAACAATCCGATATGGTGCAAAATTCTACAGTGGAGGTGAACGCCGCTCTTGCCGCTACGCCACGGGTGATGACCGCAGTAAAACCAACAGGATAATGACCTTTGGCTCCTGATTCCAAGCTCCTACCAACGCCGGTCAATGTACTTCCTCTTACGATGCCATCCTCGCTGTCCATCGTTCTCGAGCGCCGAGATGCAATGTAAATCATTTGGGACCGGTACAAACCACCAAATCTCACTGTAACACGTTAACAAAAAATTAGTTTTTCTTTGCATATAATAATATATCGTGCAAATGTGACCACCATGCCCTTGATCAGCACACTTAATTAAAAATAATTAATTCACTTACGTTAACAGTTATCACCATTCACCGAACCAGCTTCCAAGCTCCGATTGATGTGGTGACCGCAGTAAAACCAACAGGATAATGACCTTTGGCTCCTGATTCACTGTTCTTGCCAACGCTGTCCTCCCCGCTTTACATTTCAATGAAATGCCCGGAAGCAATGGACATCATTCAAGTCCGGCCGATGGTTCGGTAAAAACCACCCACTTTCACTGTAAAACGCTGCTCTATTTCTAATTATTGCTCACCATACACGATACCAGAGAAGTTTTTATCCTAAAAAGTCCTGAAGCCTCGAATAATCGAATGGTGAGCAACAATCCGATATGGTGCAAAATTCTACAGTGGAGGTGAACGCCGCTCTTGCCGCGACGCCACGGGTGATGACCGCAGTAAAACCAACAGGATAATGACCTTTGGCTCCTGATTCCAAGCTCCTACCAACGCCGCTCAATGTACTTCCTCTTACGATGCCGTCCTCGCTGTCCATCGTTCTCGAGCGTCGAGATGCAATGTAAATCATTTGGGACCGGTACAAACCACCAAATCTCACTGTAACACGTTAACAAAAAATTAGTTTTTCTTTGCATATAATAATATATCGTGCAAATGTGACCACCGTGCCCTTGATCAGCGCACTTAATTAAAAATAATTAATCCACTTACGTTAACAGTTATCACCATTCACCGAACCAGCTTCCAAGCTCCGATTGATGTGGTGACCGCAGTAAAACCAACAGGATAATGACCTTTGGCTCCTGATTCACTGTTCTTGCCAACGCTGTCCTCCCCGCTTTACATTTCAATGAAATGTCCGGAAGCAATGGACATCATTCAAGTCCGGCCGATGGTTCGGTAAAAACCACCCACCTTCACTGTAAAACGCTGCTCTATTTCTAATTATTGCTCACCATACACGATACCAGAGAAGTTTTTATCCTAAAAAGTTCTCAAGCCTCGAATAATCGAATGGTGAGCAACAATCCGATATGGTGCAAAATTCTACAGTGGAGGTGAACGCCGCTCTTGCCGCGACGCCACCGGTATTTTATGGTACCGTAGACTGGACACAAACCCCAAATTTCGATATGGGCAGTAGACTCTCGTCGCACCTCACCGGCCACCGCTCACTAATGACTAGTGACTTGGTGGGGTGAGAGGTACCGGGACCCGCTCTGATCAGTGGCGAGGCATAGCTGTTCCTTCGTTTATCACCAAAGTTCGTGACGAGAAAGAGAAATCCGCTTACTGCAGAAAACGTCCACGCATCCGTTAGAAAGTAATTTGATTGTTTAAAAGTGTTGCCATATGCCAAGCAATCACTTGACGAAATCATTTGAAGCCAATGCACATGCCATCCAAGCTCCTACCAACGCCGCTCAATGTACTTCCTCTTACGATGCCGTCCTCGCTGTCCATCGTTCTCGAGCGTCGAGATGCAATGTAAATCATTTGGGACCGGTACAAACCACCAATCTCACTGTAACACGTTAGGAAAAAATTAGTTTTTCTTTGCATATAATAATATATCGTGCAAATGTGACCACCGTGCCCTTGATCAGCACACTTAATTAAAAATAATTAATCCACTTACGTTAACAGTTATCACCATTCACCGAACCAGCTTCCAAGCTCCGATTGATGTGGTGACCGCAGTAAAACCAACAGGATAGTGACCTTTGGTTCCTGATTCACTGTTCTTGCCAACACTGTCCTCCCCGCTTTACATTTCAATGAAATGTCCGGAAGCAATGGACATCATTCAAGTCCGGCCGATGGTTCGGTAAAAACCACCCACCTTCACTGTAAAACGCTGCTCTATTTCTAATTATTGCTCACCATACACGATACCAGAGAAGTTTTTATCCTAAAAAGTTCTCAAGCCTCGAATAATCGAATGGTGAGCAACAATCCGATATGGTGCAAAATTCTACAGTGGAGGTGAACGCCGCTCTTGCCGCGACGCCACGGGTGATGACCGCAGTAAAACCAACAGGATAATGACCTTTGGCTCCTGATTCCAAGCTCCTACCAACGCCGGTCAATGTACTTCCTCTTACGATGCCATCCTCGCTGTCCATCGTTCTCGAGCGCCGTGATGCAATGTAAATCATTTGGGACCGGTACAAACCACCAAATCTCACTGTAAAACGTTAACAAAAAATTAGTTTTTCTTTGCATATAATAATATATCGTGCAAATGTGACCACCATGCCCTTGATCAGCACACTTAATTAAAAATAATTAATCCACTTACGTTAACAGTTATCACCATTCTCCGAACCAGCTTCCAAGCTCCGATTGATGTGGTGACCGCAGTAAAACCAACAGGATAATGACCTTTGGCTCCTGATTCACTGTTCTTGCCAACGCTGTCCTCCCCGCTTTACATTTCAATGAAATGCCCGGAAGCAATGGACATCATTCAAGTCCGGCCGATGGTTCGGTAAAAACCACCCACCTTCACTGTAAAACGCTGCTCTATTTCTAATTATTGCTCACCATACACGATACCAGAGAAGTTTTTATCCTAAAAAGTTCTGAAGCCTCGAATAATCGAATGGTGAGCAACAATCCGATATGGTGCAAAATTCTACAGTGGAGGTGAACGCCGCTCTTGATGCGACGCCACGGGTGATGACCGCAGTAAAACCAACAGGATAATGACCTTTGGCTCCTGATTCCAAGCTCCTACCAACGCCGCTCAATGTACTTCCTCTTACGATGCCGTCCCCGCTGTCCATCGTTCTCGAGCGTCGAGATGCAATGTAAATCATTTGGGACCGGTACAAACCACCAAATCTCACTGTAACACGTTAACAAAAAATTAGTTTTTCTTTGCATATAATAATATACCGTGCAAATGTGACCACCGTGCCCTTGATCAGCGCACTTTATTAAAAATAATTAATCCACTTACGTTAACAGTTATCACCATTCACCGAACCAGCTTCCAAGCTCCGATTGATGTGGTGACCGCAGTAAAACCAACAGGATAATGACCTTTGGCTCCTGATTCACTGTTCTTGCCAACGCTGTCCTCCCCGCTTTACATTTCAATGAAATGTCCGGAAGCAATGGACATCATTCAAGTCCGGCCGATGGTTCGGTAAAAACCACCCACCTTCACTGTAAAACGCTGCTCTATTTCTAATTATTGCTCACCATACACAATACCAGAGAAGTTTTTATCCTAAAAAGTTCTCAAGCCTCGAATAATCGAATGGTGAGCAACAATCCGATATGGTGCAAAATTCTACAGTGGAGGTGAACGCCGCTCTTGCCGCGACGCCACCGGTATTTTATGGTACCGTAGACTGGACACAAACCCCAAATTTCGATATGGGCAGTAGACTCTCGTCGCACCTCACCGGCCACCGCTCACTAATGACTAGTGACTTGGTGGGGGGAGAGGTACCGGGACCCGCTCTGATCAGTGGCGAGGCATAGCTGTTCCTTCGTTTATCACCAAAGTTCGTGACGAGAAAGAGAAATCCGCTTACTGCAGAAAACGTCCACGCATCCGTTAGAAAGTAATTTGATTGTTTAAAAGTGTTGCCATATGCCAAGCAATCACTTGACGAAATCATTTGAAGCCAATGCACATGCCATCCAAGCTCCTACCAACGCCGCTCAATGTACTTCCTCTTACGATGCCGTCCTCGCTGTCCATCGTTCTCGAGCGTCGAGATGCAATGTAAATCATTTGGGACCGGTACAAACCACCAATCTCACTGTAACACGTTAGGAAAAAATTAGTTTTTCTTTGCATATAATAATATATCGTGCAAATGTGACCACCGTGCCCTTGATCAGCACACTTAATTAAAAATAATTAATCCACTTACGTTAACAGTTATCACCATTCACCGAACCAGCTTCCAAGCTCCGATTGATGTGGTGACCGCAGTAAAACCAACAGGATAGTGACCTTTGGTTCCTGATTCACTGTTCTTGCCAACGCTGTCCTCCCCGCTTTACATTTCAATGAAATGTCCGGAAGCAATGGACATCATTCAAGTCCGGCCGATGGTTCGGTAAAAACCACCCACCTTCACTGTAAAACGCTGCTCTATTTCTAATTATTGCTCACCATACACGATACCAGAGAAGTTTTTATCCTAAAAAGTTCTCAAGCCTCGAATAATCGAATGGTGAGCAACAATCCGATATGGTGCAAAATTCTACAGTGGAGGTGAACGCCGCTCTTGCCGCGACGCCACGGGTGATGACCGCAGTAAAACCAACAGGATAATGACCTTTGGCTCCTGATTCCAAGCTCCTACCAACGCCGGTCAATGTACTTCCTCTTACGATGCCATCCTCGCTGTCCATCGTTCTCGAGCGCCGTGATGCAATGTAAATCATTTGGGACCGGTACAAACCACCAAATCTCACTGTAAAACGTTAACAAAAAATTAGTTTTTCTTTGCATATAATAATATATCGTGCAAATGTGACCACCATGCCCTTGATCAGCACACTTAATTAAAAATAATTAATCCACTTACGTTAACAGTTATCACCATTCTCCGAACCAGCTTCCAAGCTCCGATTGATGTGGTGACCGCAGTAAAACCAACAGGATAATGACCTTTGGCTCCTGATTCACTGTTCTTGCCAACGCTGTCCTCCCCGCTTTACATTTCAATGAAATGCCCGGAAGCAATGGACATCATTCAAGTCCGGCCGATGGTTCGGTAAAAACCACCCACCTTCACTGTAAAACGCTGCTCTATTTCTAATTATTGCTCACCATACACGATACCAGAGAAGTTTTTATCCTAAAAAGTTCTGAAGCCTCGAATAATCGAATGGTGAGCAACAATCCGATATGGTGCAAAATTCTACAGTGGAGGTGAACGCCGCTCTTGATGCGACGCCACGGGTGATGACCGCAGTAAAACCAACAGGATAATGACCTTTGGCTCCTGATTCCAAGCTCCTACCAACGCCGCTCAATGTACTTCCTCTTACGATGCCGTCCCCGCTGTCCATCGTTCTCGAGCGTCGAGATGCAATGTAAATCATTTGGGACCGGTACAAACCACCAAATCTCACTGTAACACGTTAACAAAAAATTAGTTTTTCTTTGCATATAATAATATATCGTGCAAATGTGACCACCGTGCCCTTGATCAGCGCACTTAATTAAAAATAATTAATCCACTTACGTTAACAGTTATCACCATTCACCGAACCAGCTTCCAAGCTCCGATTGATGTGGTGACCGCAGTAAAACCAACAGGATAATGACCTTTGGCTCCTGATTCACTGTTCTTGCCAACGCTGTCCTCCCCGCTTTACATTTCAATGAAATGTCCGGAAGCAATGGACATCATTCAAGTCCGGCCGATGGTTCGGTAAAAACCACCCACCTTCACTGTAAAACGCTGCTCTATTTCTAATTATTGCTCACCATACACAATACCAGAGAAGTTTTTATCCTAAAAAGTTCTCAAGCCTCGAATAATCGAATGGTGAGCAACAATCCGATATGGTGCAAAATTCTACAGTGGAGGTGAACGCCGCTCTTGCCGCGACGCCACCGGTATTTTATGGTACCGTAGACTGGACACAAACCCCAAATTTCGATATGGGCAGTAGACTCTCGTCGCACCTCACCGGCCACCGCTCACTAATGACTAGTGACTTGGTGGGGGGAGAGGTACCGGGACCCGCTCTGATCAGTGGCGAGGCATAGCTGTTCCTTCGTTTATCACCAAAGTTCGTGACGAGAAAGAGAAATCCGCTTACTGCAGAAAACGTCCACGCATCCGTTAGAAAGTAATTTGATTGTTTAAAAGTGTTGCCATATGCCAAGCAATCACTTGACGAAATCATTTGAAGCCAATGCACATGCCATCCAAGCTCCTACCAACGCCGCTCAATGTACTTCCTCTTACGATGCCGTCCTCGCTGTCCATCGTTCTCGAGCGTCGAGATGCAATGTAAATCATTTGGGACCGGTACAAACCACCAATCTCACTGTAACACGTTAGGAAAAAATTAGTTTTTCTTTGCATATAATAATATATCGTGCAAATGTGACCACCGTGCCCTTGATCAGCACACTTAATTAAAAATAATTAATCCACTTACGTTAACAGTTATCACCATTCACCGAACCAGCTTCCAAGCTCCGATTGATGTGGTGACCGCAGTAAAACCAACAGGATAGTGACCTTTGGTTCCTGATTCACTGTTCTTGCCAACGCTGTCCTCCCCGCTTTACATTTCAATGAAATGTCTGGAAGCATTGGACATCATTCAAGTCCGGCCGATGGTTCGGTAAAAACCACCCACCTTCACTGTAAAACGCTGCTCTATTTCTAATTATTGCTCACCATACACGATACCAGAGAAGTTTTTATCCTAAAAAGTTCTCAAGCCTCGAATAATCGAATGGTGAGCAACAATCCGATATGGTGCAAAATTCTACAGTGGAGGTGAACGCCGCTCTTGCCGCCACGCCACGGGTGATGACCGCAGTAAAACCAACAGGATAATGACCTTTGGCTCCTGATTCCAAGCTCCTACCAACGCCGGTCAATGTACTTCCTCTTACGATGCCATCCTCGCTGTCCATCGTTCTCGAGCGCCGAGATGCAATGTAAATCATTTGGGACCGGTACAAACCACCAAATCTCACTGTAACACGTTAACAAAAAATTAGTTTTTCTTTGCATATAATAATATATCGTGCAAATGTGACCACCATGCCCTTGATCAGCACACTTAATTAAAAATAATCAATCCACTTACGTTAACAGTTATCACCATTCTCCGAACCAGCTTCCAAGCTCCGATTGATGTGGTGACCGCAGTAAAACCAACAGGATAATGACCTTTGGCTCCTGATTCACTGTTCTTGCCAACGCTGTCCTCCCCGCTTTACATTTCAATGAAATGCCCGGAAGCAATGGACATCATTCAAGTCCGGCCGATGGTTCGGTAAAAACCACCCACCTTCACTGTAAAACGCTGCTCTATTTCTAATTATTGCTCACCATACACGATACCAGAGAAGTTTTTATCCTAAAAAGTTCTGAAGCCTCGAATAATCGAATGGTGAGCAACAATCCGATATGGTGCAAAATTCTACAGTGGAGGTGAACGCCGCTCTTGATGCGACGCCACGGGTGATGACCGCAGTAAAACCAACAGGATAATGACCTTTGGCTCCTGATTCCAAGCTCCTACCAACGCCGCTCAATGTACTTCCTCTTACGATGCCGTCCCCGCTGTCCATCGTTCTCGAGCGTCGAGATGCAATGTAAATCATTTGGGACCGGTACAAACCACCAAATCTCACTGTAACACGTTAACAAAAAATTAGTTTTTCTTTGCATATAATAATATACCGTGCAAATGTGACCACCGTGCCCTTGATCAGCGCACTTTATTAAAAATAATTAATCCACTTACGTTAACAGTTATCACCATTCACCGAACCAGCTTCCAAGCTCCGATTGATGTGGTGACCGCAGTAAAACCAACAGGATAATGACCTTTGGCTCCTGATTCACTGTTCTTGCCAACGCTGTCCTCCCCGCTTTACATTTCAATGAAATGTCCGGAAGCAATGGACATCATTCAAGTCCGGCCGATGGTTCGGTAAAAACCACCCACCTTCACTGTAAAACGCTGCTCTATTTCTAATTATTGCTCACCATACACAATACCAGAGAAGTTTTTATCCTAAAAAGTTCTCAAGCCTCGAATAATCGAATGGTGAGCAACAATCCGATATGGTGCAAAATTCTACAGTGGAGGTGAACGCCGCTCTTGCCGCGACGCCACCGGTATTTTATGGTACCGTAGACTGGACACAAACCCCAAATTTCGATATGGGCAGTAGACTCTCGTCGCACCTCACCGGCCACCGCTCACTAATGACTAGTGACTTGGTGGGGGGAGAGGTACCGGGACCCGCTCTGATCAGTGGCGAGGCATAGCTGTTCCTTCGTTTATCACCAAAGTTCGTGACGAGAAAGAGAAATCCGCTTACTGCAGAAAACGTCCACGCATCCGTTAGAAAGTAATTTGATTGTTTAAAAGTGTTGCCATATGCCAAGCAATCACTTGACGAAATCATTTGAAGCCAATGCACATGCCATCCAAGCTCCTACCAACGCCGCTCAATGTACTTCCTCTTACGATGCCGTCCTCGCTGTCCATCGTTCTCGAGCGTCGAGATGCAATGTAAATCATTTGGGACCGGTACAAACCACCAATCTCACTGTAACACGTTAGGAAAAAATTAGTTTTTCTTTGCATAAAATAATATATCGTGCAAATGTGACCACCGTGCCCTTGATCAGCACACTTAATTAAAAATAATTAATCCACTTACGTTAACAGTTATCACCATTCACCGAACCAGCTTCCAAGCTCCGATTGATGTGGTGACCGCAGTAAAACCAACAGGATAATGACCTTTGGCTCCTGATTCACTGTTCTTGCCAACGCTGTCCTCCCCGCTTTACATTTCAATGAAATGCCCGGAAGCAATGGACATCATTCAAGTCCGGCCGATGGTTCGGTAAAAACCACCCACCTTCACTGTAAAACGCTGCTCTATTTCTAATTATTGCTCACCATACACGATACCAGAGAAGTTTTTATCCTAAAAAGTTCTCAAGCCTCGAATAATCGAATGGTGAGCAACAATCCGATATGGTGCAAAATTCTACAGTGGAGGTGAACGCCGCTCTTGCCGCGACGCCACGGGTGATGACCGCAGTAAAACCAACAGGATAATGACCTTTGGCTCCTGATTCCAAGCTCCTACCAACGCCGCTCAATGTACTTCCTCTTACGATGCCGTCCTCGCAGTCCATCGTTCTCGAGCGTCGAGATGCAATGTAAATCATTTGTGACCGGTACAAACCACCAAATCTCACTGTAACACGTTAGGAAAAAATTAGTTTTTCTTTGCATATAATAATATATCGTGCAAATGTGACCACCGTGCCCTTGATCAGCACACTTAATTAAAAATAATTAATCCACTTACGTTAACAGTTATCACCATTCACCGAACCAGCTTCCAAGCTCCGATTGATGTGGTGACCGCAGTAAAACCAACAGGATAATGACCTTTGGCTCCTGATTCACTGTTCTTGCCAACGCTGTCCTCCCCGCTTTACATTTCAATGAAATGTCCGGAAGCAATGGACATCATTCAAGTCCGGCCGATGGTTCGGTAAAAACCACCCACCTTCACTGTAAAACGCTGCTCTATTTCTAATTATTGCTCACCATACACAATACCAGAGAAGTTTTTATCCTAAAAAGTTCTCAAGCCTCGAATAATCGAATGGTGAGCAACAATCCGATATGGTGCAAAATTCTACAGTGGAGGTGAACGCCGCTCTTGCCGCGACGCCACCGGTATTTTATGGTACCGTAGACTGGACACAAACCCCAAATTTCGATATGGGCAGTAGACTCTCGTCGCACCTCACCGGCCACCGCTCACTAATGACTAGTGACTTGGTGGGGGGAGAGGTACCGGGACCCGCTCTGATCAGTGGCGAGGCATAGCTGTTCCTTCGTTTATCACCAAAGTTCGTGACGAGAAAGAGAAATCCGCTTACTGCAGAAAACGTCCACGCATCCGTTAGAAAGTAATTTGATTGTTTAAAAGTGTTGCCATATGCCAAGCAATCACTTGACGAAATCATTTGAAGCCAATGCACATGCCATCCAAGCTCCTACCAACGCCGCTCAATGTACTTCCTCTTACGATGCCGTCCTCGCTGTCCATCGTTCTCGAGCGTCGAGATGCAATGTAAATCATTTGGGACCGGTACAAACCACCAATCTCACTGTAACACGTTAGGAAAAAATTAGTTTTTCTTTGCATATAATAATATATCGTGCAAATGTGACCACCGTGCCCTTGATCAGCACACTTAATTAAAAATAATTAATCCACTTACGTTAACAGTTATCACCATTCACCGAACCAGCTTCCAAGCTCCGATTGATGTGGTGACCGCAGTAAAACCAACAGGATAGTGACCTTTGGTTCCTGATTCACTGTTCTTGCCAACGCTGTCCTCCCCGCTTTACATTTCAATGAAATGTCTGGAAGCATTGGACATCATTCAAGTCCGGCCGATGGTTCGGTAAAAACCACCCACCTTCACTGTAAAACGCTGCTCTATTTCTAATTATTGCTCACCATACACGATACCAGAGAAGTTTTTATCCTAAAAAGTTCTCAAGCCTCGAATAATCGAATGGTGAGCAACAATCCGATATGGTGCAAAATTCTACAGTGGAGGTGAACGCCGCTCTTGCCGCCACGCCACGGGTGATGACCGCAGTAAAACCAACAGGATAATGACCTTTGGCTCCTGATTCCAAGCTCCTACCAACGCCGGTCAATGTACTTCCTCTTACGATGCCATCCTCGCTGTCCATCGTTCTCGAGCGCCGAGATGCAATGTAAATCATTTGGGACCGGTACAAACCACCAAATCTCACTGTAACACGTTAACAAAAAATTAGTTTTTCTTTGCATATAATAATATATCGTGCAAATGTGACCACCATGCCCTTGATCAGCACACTTAATTAAAAATAATCAATCCACTTACGTTAACAGTTATCACCATTCACCGAACCAGCTTCCAAGCTCCGATTGATGTGGTGACCGCAGTAAAACCAACAGGATAATGACCTTTGGCTCCTGATTCACTGTTCTTGCCAACGCTGTCCTCCCCGCTTTACATTTCAATGAAATGCCCGGAAGCAATGGACATCATTCAAGTCCGGCCGATGGTTCGGTAAAAACCACCCACCTTCACTGTAAAACGCTGCTCTATTTCTAATTATTGCTCACCATACACGATACCAGAGAAGTTTTTATCCTAAAAAGTTCTCAAGCCTCGAATAATCGAATGGTGAGCAACAATCCGATATGGTGCAAAATTCTACAGTGGAGGTGAACGCCGCTCTTGCCGCGACGCCACGGGTGATGACCGCAGTAAAACCAACAGGATAATGACCTTTGGCTCCTGATTCCAAGCTCCTACCAACGCCGGTCAATGTACTTCCTCTTACGATGCCATCCTCGCTGTCCATCGTTCTCGAGCGCCGTGATGCAATGTAAATCATTTGGGACCGGTACAAACCACCAAATCTCACTGTAACACGTTAACAAAAAATTAGTTTTTCTTTGCATATAATAATATATCGTGCAAATGTGACCACCATGCCCTTGATCAGCACACTTAATTAAAAATAATTAATCCACTTACGTTAACAGTTATCACCATTCTCCGAACCAGCTTCCAAGCTCCGATTGATGTGGTGACCGCAGTAAAACCAACAGGATAATGACCTTTGGCTCCTGATTCACTGTTCTTGCCAACGCTGTCCTCCCCGCTTTACATTTCAATGAAATGCCCGGAAGCAATGGACATCATTCAAGTCCGGCCGATGGTTCGGTAAAAACCACCCACCTTCACTGTAAAACGCTGCTCTATTTCTAATTATTGCTCACCATACACGATACCAGAGAAGTTTTTATCCTAAAAAGTTCTGAAGCCTCGAATAATCGAATGGTGAGCAACAATCCGATATGGTGCAAAATTCTACAGTGGAGGTGAACGCCGCTCTTGATGCGACGCCACGGGTGATGACCGCAGTAAAACCAACAGGATAATGACCTTTGGCTCCTGATTCCAAGCTCCTACCAACGCCGCTCAATGTACTTCCTCTTACGATGCCGTCCCCGCTGTCCATCGTTCTCGAGCGTCGAGATGCAATGTAAATCATTTGGGACCGGTACAAACCACCAAATCTCACTGTAACACGTTAACAAAAAATTAGTTTTTCTTTGCATATAATAATATACCGTGCAAATGTGACCACCGTGCCCTTGATCAGCGCACTTTATTAAAAATAATTAATCCACTTACGTTAACAGTTATCACCATTCACCGAACCAGCTTCCAAGCTCCGATTGATGTGGTGACCGCAGTAAAACCAACAGGATAATGACCTTTGGCTCCTGATTCACTGTTCTTGCCAACGCTGTCCTCCCCGCTTTACATTTCAATGAAATGTCCGGAAGCAATGGACATCATTCAAGTCCGGCCGATGGTTCGGTAAAAACCACCCACCTTCACTGTAAAACGCTGCTCTATTTCTAATTATTGCTCACCATACACAATACCAGAGAAGTTTTTATCCTAAAAAGTTCTCAAGCCTCGAATAATCGAATGGTGAGCAACAATCCGATATGGTGCAAAATTCTACAGTGGAGGTGAACGCCGCTCTTGCCGCGACGCCACCGGTATTTTATGGTACCGTAGACTGGACACAAACCCCAAATTTCGATATGGGCAGTAGACTCTCGTCGCACCTCACCGGCCACCGCTCACTAATGACTAGTGACTTGGTGGGGGGAGAGGTACCGGGACCCGCTCTGATCAGTGGCGAGGCATAGCTGTTCCTTCGTTTATCACCAAAGTTCGTGACGAGAAAGAGAAATCCGCTTACTGCAGAAAACGTCCACGCATCCGTTAGAAAGTAATTTGATTGTTTAAAAGTGTTGCCATATGCCAAGCAATCACTTGACGAAATCATTTGAAGCCAATGCACATGCCATCCAAGCTCCTACCAACGCCGCTCAATGTACTTCCTCTTACGATGCCGTCCTCGCTGTCCATCGTTCTCGAGCGTCGAGATGCAATGTAAATCATTTGGGACCGGTACAAACCACCAATCTCACTGTAACACGTTAGGAAAAAATTAGTTTTTCTTTGCATATAATAATATATCGTGCAAATGTGACCACCGTGCCCTTGATCAGCACACTTAATTAAAAATAATTAATCCACTTACGTTAACAGTTATCACCATTCACCGAACCAGCTTCCAAGCTCCGATTGATGTGGTGACCGCAGTAAAACCAACAGGATAATGACCTTTGGCTCCTGATTCACTGTTCTTGCCAACGCTGTCCTCCCCGCTTTACATTTCAATGAAATGCCCGGAAGCAATGGACATCATTCAAGTCCGGCCGATGGTTCGGTAAAAACCACCCACCTTCACTGTAAAACGCTGCTCTATTTCTAATTATTGCTCACCATACACGATACCAGAGAAGTTTTTATCCTAAAAAGTTCTCAAGCCTCGAATAATCGAATGGTGAGCAACAATCCGATATGGTGCAAAATTCTACAGTGGAGGTGAACGCCGCTCTTGCCGCGACGCCACGGGTGATGACCGCAGTAAAACCAACAGGATAATGACCTTTGGCTCCTGATTCCAAGCTCCTACCAACGCCGCTCAATGTACTTCCTCTTACGATGCCGTCCTCGCAGTCCATCGTTCTCGAGCGTCGAGATGCAATGTAAATCATTTGTGACCGGTACAAACCACCAAATCTCACTGTAACACGTTAGGAAAAAATTAGTTTTTCTTTGCATATAATAATATATCGTGCAAATGTGACCACCGTGCCCTTGATCAGCACACTTAATTAAAAATAATTAATCCACTTACGTTAACAGTTATCACCATTCACCGAACCAGCTTCCAAGCTCCGATTGATGTGGTGACCGCAGTAAAACCAACAGGATAATGACCTTTGGCTCCTGATTCACTGTTCTTGCCAACGCTGTCCTCCCCGCTTTACATTTCAATGAAATGTCCGGAAGCAATGGACATCATTCAAGTCCGGCCGATGGTTCGGTAAAAACCACCCACCTTCACTGTAAAACGCTGCTCTATTTCTAATTATTGCTCACCATACACGATACCAGAGAAGTTTTTATCCTAAAAAGTTCTCAAGCCTCGAATAATCGAATGGTGAGCAACAATCCGATATGGTGCAAAATTCTACAGTGGAGGTGAACGCCGCTCTTGCCGCGACGCCACCGGTATTTTATGGTACCGTAGACTGGACACAAACCCCAAATTTCGATATGGGCAGTAGACTCTCGTCGCACCTCACCGGCCACCGCTCACTAATGACTAGTGACTTGGTGGGGTGAGAGGTACCGAGACCCGCTCTGATCAGTGGCGAGGCGTAGCTGTTTGTTCGTTTATCACCAAAGTTCGTGACGAGAAAGAGAAATCCGCTTACTGCAGAAAACGTCCACGCATCCGTTAGAAAGTAATTTGATTGTTTAAAAGTGTTGCCATATGCCAAGCAATCACTTGACGAAATCATTTGAAGCCAATGCACATGCCATCCAAGCTCCTACCAACGCCGCTCAATGTACTTCCTCTTACGATGCCGTCCTCGCTGTCCATCGTTCTCGAGCGTCGAGATGCAATGTAAATCATTTGTGACCGGTACAAACCACCAAATATCACTGTAACACGTTAGGAAAAAATTAGTTTTTCTTTGCATATAATAATATATCGTGCAAATGTGACCACCGTGCCCTTGATCAGCACACTTAATTAAAAATAATTAATCCACTTACGTTAACAGTTATCACCATTCACCGAACCAGCTTCCAAGCTCCGATTGATGTGGTGACCGCAGTAAAACCAACAGGATAATGACCTTTGGCTCCTGATTCACTGTTCTTGCCAACGCTGTCCTCCCCGCTTTACATTTCAATGAAATGTCCGGAAGCAACGGACATCATTCAAGTCCGGCCGATGGTTCGGTAAAAACCACCCACCTTCACTGTAAAACGCTGCTCTATTTCTAATTATTGCTCACCATACACGATACCAGAGAAGTTTTTATCCTAAAAAGTTCTCAAGCCTCGAATAATCGAATGGTGAGCAACAATCCGATATGGTGCAAAATTCTACAGTGGAGGTGAACGCCGCTCTTGCCGCGACGCCACGGGTGATGACCGCAGTAAAACCAACAGGATAATGACCTTTGGCTCCTGATTCCAAGCTCCTACCAACGCCGCTCAATGTACTTCCTCTTACGATGCCGTCCTCGCTGTCCATCGTTCTCGAGCGTCGAGATGCAATGTAAATCATTTGTGACCGGTACAAACCACCAAATCTCACTGTAACACGTTAGGAAAAAATTAGTTTTTCTTTGCATATAATAATATATCGTGCAAATGTGACCACCGTGCCCTTGATCAGCACACTTAATTAAAAATAATTAATCCACTTACGTTAACAGTTATCACCATTCACCGAACCAGCTTCCAAGCTCCGATTGATGTGGTGACCGCAGTAAAACCAACAGGATAATGACCTTTGGCTCCTGATTCACTGTTCTTGCCAACGCTGTCCTCCCCGCTTTACATTTCAATGAAATGTCCGGAAGCAATGGACATCATTCAAGTCCGGCCGATGGTTCGGTAAAAACCACCCACCTTCACTGTAAAACGCTGCTCTATTTCTAATTATTGCTCACCATACACGATACCAGAGAAGTTTTTATCCTAAAAAGTTCTCAAGCCTCGAATAATCGAATGGTGAGCAACAATCCGATATGGTGCAAAATTCTACAGTGGAGGTGAACGCCGCTCTTGCCGCGACGCCACGGGTGATGACCGCAGTAAAACCAACAGGATAATGACCTTTGGCTCCTGATTCCAAGCTCCTACCAACGCCGCTCAATGTACTTCCTCTTACGATGCCGTCCTCGCTGTCCATCGTTCTCGAGCGTCGAGATGCAATGTAAATCATTTGTGACCGGTACAAACCACCAAATCTCACTGTAACACGTTAGGAAAAAATTAGTTTTTCTTTGCATATAATAATATATCGTGCAAATGTGACCACCGTGCCCTTGATCAGCACACTTAATTAAAAATAATTAATCCACTTACGTTAACAGTTATCACCATTCACCGAACCAGCTTCCAAGCTCCGATTGATGTGGTGACCGCAGTAAAACCAACAGGATAATGACCTTTGGCTCCTGATTCACTGTTCTTGCCAACGCTGTCCTCCCCGCTTTACATTTCAATGAAATGTCCGGAAGCAATGGACATCATTCAAGTCCGGCCGATGGTTCGGTAAAAACCACCCACCTTCACTGTAAAACGCTGCTCTATTTCTAATTATTGCTCACCATACACGATACCAGAGAAGTTTTTATCCTAAAAAGTTCTCAAGCCTCGAATAATCGAATGGTGAGCAACAATCCGATATGGTGCAAAATTCTACAGTGGAGGTGAACGCCGCTCTTGCCGCGACGCCACGGGTGATGACCGCAGTAAAACCAACAGGATAATGACCTTTGGCTCCTGATTCCAAGCTCCTACCAACGCCGCTCAATGTACTTCCTCTTACGATGCCGTCCTCGCTGTCCATCGTTCTCGAGCGTCGAGATGCAATGTAAATCATTTGTGACCGGTACAAACCACCAAATCTCACTGTAACACGTTAGGAAAAAATTAGTTTTTCTTTGCATATAATAATATATCGTGCAAATGTGACCACCGTGCCCTTGATCAGCACACTTAATTAAAAATAATTAATCCACTTACGTTAACAGTTATCACCATTCACCGAACCAGCTTCCAAGCTCCGATTGATGTGGTGACCGCAGTAAAACCAACAGGATAATGACCTTTGGCTCCTGATTCACTGTTCTTGCCAACGCTGTCCTCCCCGCTTTACATTTCAATGAAATGTCCGGAAGCAATGGACATCATTCAAGTCCGGCCGATGGTTCGGTAAAAACCACCCACCTTCACTGTAAAACGCTGCTCTATTTCTAATTATTGCTCACCATACACGATACCAGAGAAGTTTTTATCCTAAAAAGTTCTCAAGCCTCGAATAATCGAATGGTGAGCAACAATCCGATATGGTGCAAAATTCTACAGTGGAGGTGAACGCCGCTCTTGCCGCGACGCCACCGGTATTTTATGGTACCGTAGACTGGACACAAACCCCAAATTTCGATATGGGCAGTAGACTCTCGTCGCACCTCACCGGCCACCGCTCACTAATGACTAGTGACTTGGTGGGGGGAGAGGTACCGGGACCCGCTCTGATCAGTGGCGAGGCATAGCTGTTCCTTCGTTTATCACCAAAGTTCGTGACGAGAAAGAGAAATCCGCTTACTGCAGAAAACGTCCACGCATCCGTTAGAAAGTAATTTGATTGTTTAAAAGTGTTGCCATATGCCAAGCAATCACTTGACGAAATCATTTGAAGCCAATGCACATGCCATCCAAGCTCCTACCAACGCCGCTCAATGTACTTCCTCTTACGATGCCGTCCTCGCTGTCCATCGTTCTCGAGCGTCGAGATGCAATGTAAATCATTTGGGACCGGTACAAACCACCAATCTCACTGTAACACGTTAGGAAAAAATTAGTTTTTCTTTGCATATAATAATATATCGTGCAAATGTGACCACCGTGCCCTTGATCAGCACACTTAATTAAAAATAATTAATCCACTTACGTTAACAGTTATCACCATTCACCGAACCAGCTTCCAAGCTCCGATTGATGTGGTGACCGCAGTAAAACCAACAGGATAATGACCTTTGGCTCCTGATTCACTGTTCTTGCCAACGCTGTCCTCCCCGCTTTACATTTCAATGAAATGCCCGGAAGCAATGGACATCATTCAAGTCCGGCCGATGGTTCGGTAAAAACCACCCACCTTCACTGTAAAACGCTGCTCTATTTCTAATTATTGCTCACCATACACGATACCAGAGAAGTTTTTATCCTAAAAAGTTCTCAAGCCTCGAATAATCGAATGGTGAGCAACAATCCGATATGGTGCAAAATTCTACAGTGGAGGTGAACGCCGCTCTTGCCGCGACGCCACGGGTGATGACCGCAGTAAAACCAACAGGATAATGACCTTTGGCTCCTGATTCCAAGCTCCTACCAACGCCGCTCAATGTACTTCCTCTTACGATGCCGTCCTCGCTGTCCATCGTTCTCGAGCGTCGAGATGCAATGTAAATCATTTGTGACCGGTACAAACCACCAAATCTCACTGTAACACGTTAGGAAAAAATTAGTTTTTCTTTGCATATAATAATATATCGTGCAAATGTGACCACCGTGCCCTTGATCAGCACACTTAATTAAAAATAATTAATCCACTTACGTTAACAGTTATCACCATTCACCGAACCAGCTTCCAAGCTCCGATTGATGTGGTGACCGCAGTAAAACCAACAGGATAATGACCTTTGGCTCCTGATTCACTGTTCTTGCCAACGCTGTCCTCCCCGCTTTACATTTCAATGAAATGTCCGGAAGCAATGGACATCATTCAAGTCCGGCCGATGGTTCGGTAAAAACCACCCACCTTCACTGTAAAACGCTGCTCTATTTCTAATTATTGCTCACCATACACGATACCAGAGAAGTTTTTATCCTAAAAAGTTCTCAAGCCTCGAATAATCGAATGGTGAGCAACAATCCGATATGGTGCAAAATTCTACAGTGGAGGTGAACGCCGCTCTTGCCGCGACGCCACCGGTATTTTATGGTACCGTAGACTGGACACAAACCCCAAATTTCGATATGGGCAGTAGACTCTCGTCGCACCTCACCGGCCACCGCTCACTAATGACTAGTGACTTGGTGGGGTGAGAGGTACCGAGACCCGCTCTGATCAGTGGCGAGGCGTAGCTGTTTGTTCGTTTATCACCAAAGTTCGTGACGAGAAAGAGAAATCCGCTTACTGCAGAAAACGTCCACGCATCCGTTAGAAAGTAATTTGATTGTTTAAAAGTGTTGCCATATGCCAAGCAATCACTTGACGAAATCATTTGAAGCCAATGCACATGCCATCCAAGCTCCTACCAACGCCGCTCAATGTACTTCCTCTTACGATGCCGTCCTCGCTGTCCATCGTTCTCGAGCGTCGAGATGCAATGTAAATCATTTGTGACCGGTACAAACCACCAAATATCACTGTAACACGTTAGGAAAAAATTAGTTTTTCTTTGCATATAATAATATATCGTGCAAATGTGACCACCGTGCCCTTGATCAGCACACTTAATTAAAAATAATTAATCCACTTACGTTAACAGTTATCACCATTCACCGAACCAGCTTCCAAGCTCCGATTGATGTGGTGACCGCAGTAAAACCAACAGGATAATGACCTTTGGCTCCTGATTCACTGTTCTTGCCAACGCTGTCCTCCCCGCTTTACATTTCAATGAAATGTCCGGAAGCAACGGACATCATTCAAGTCCGGCCGATGGTTCGGTAAAAACCACCCACCTTCACTGTAAAACGCTGCTCTATTTCTAATTATTGCTCACCATACACGATACCAGAGAAGTTTTTATCCTAAAAAGTTCTCAAGCCTCGAATAATCGAATGGTGAGCAACAATCCGATATGGTGCAAAATTCTACAGTGGAGGTGAACGCCGCTCTTGCCGCGACGCCACGGGTGATGACCGCAGTAAAACCAACAGGATAATGACCTTTGGCTCCTGATTCCAAGCTCCTACCAACGCCGCTCAATGTACTTCCTCTTACGATGCCGTCCTCGCTGTCCATCGTTCTCGAGCGTCGAGATGCAATGTAAATCATTTGTGACCGGTACAAACCACCAAATCTCACTGTAACACGTTAGGAAAAAATTAGTTTTTCTTTGCATATAATAATATATCGTGCAAATGTGACCACCGTGCCCTTGATCAGCACACTTAATTAAAAATAATTAATCCACTTACGTTAACAGTTATCACCATTCACCGAACCAGCTTCCAAGCTCCGATTGATGTGGTGACCGCAGTAAAACCAACAGGATAATGACCTTTGGCTCCTGATTCACTGTTCTTGCCAACGCTGTCCTCCCCGCTTTACATTTCAATGAAATGTCCGGAAGCAATGGACATCATTCAAGTCCGGCCGATGGTTCGGTAAAAACCACCCACCTTCACTGTAAAACGCTGCTCTATTTCTAATTATTGCTCACCATACACGATACCAGAGAAGTTTTTATCCTAAAAAGTTCTCAAGCCTCGAATAATCGAATGGTGAGCAACAATCCGATATGGTGCAAAATTCTACAGTGGAGGTGAACGCCGCTCTTGCCGCGACGCCACGGGTGATGACCGCAGTAAAACCAACAGGATAATGACCTTTGGCTCCTGATTCCAAGCTCCTACCAACGCCGCTCAATGTACTTCCTCTTACGATGCCGTCCTCGCTGTCCATCGTTCTCGAGCGTCGAGATGCAATGTAAATCATTTGTGACCGGTACAAACCACCAAATCTCACTGTAACACGTTAGGAAAAAATTAGTTTTTCTTTGCATATAATAATATATCGTGCAAATGTGACCACCGTGCCCTTGATCAGCACACTTAATTAAAAATAATTAATCCACTTACGTTAACAGTTATCACCATTCACCGAACCAGCTTCCAAGCTCCGATTGATGTGGTGACCGCAGTAAAACCAACAGGATAATGACCTTTGGCTCCTGATTCACTGTTCTTGCCAACGCTGTCCTCCCCGCTTTACATTTCAATGAAATGTCCGGAAGCAATGGACATCATTCAAGTCCGGCCGATGGTTCGGTAAAAACCACCCACCTTCACTGTAAAACGCTGCTCTATTTCTAATTATTGCTCACCATACACGATACCAGAGAAGTTTTTATCCTAAAAAGTTCTCAAGCCTCGAATAATCGAATGGTGAGCAACAATCCGATATGGTGCAAAATTCTACAGTGGAGGTGAACGCCGCTCTTGCCGCGACGCCACGGGTGATGACCGCAGTAAAACCAACAGGATAATGACCTTTGGCTCCTGATTCCAAGCTCCTACCAACGCCGCTCAATGTACTTCCTCTTACGATGCCGTCCTCGCTGTCCATCGTTCTCGAGCGTCGAGATGCAATGTAAATCATTTGTGACCGGTACAAACCACCAAATCTCACTGTAACACGTTAGGAAAAAATTAGTTTTTCTTTGCATATAATAATATATCGTGCAAATGTGACCACCGTGCCCTTGATCAGCACACTTAATTAAAAATAATTAATCCACTTACGTTAACAGTTATCACCATTCACCGAACCAGCTTCCAAGCTCCGATTGATGTGGTGACCGCAGTAAAACCAACAGGATAATGACCTTTGGCTCCTGATTCACTGTTCTTGCCAACGCTGTCCTCCCCGCTTTACATTTCAATGAAATGTCCGGAAGCAATGGACATCATTCAAGTCCGGCCGATGGTTCGGTAAAAACCACCCACCTTCACTGTAAAACGCTGCTCTATTTCTAATTATTGCTCACCATACACGATACCAGAGAAGTTTTTATCCTAAAAAGTTCTCAAGCCTCGAATAATCGAATGGTGAGCAACAATCCGATATGGTGCAAAATTCTACAGTGGAGGTGAACGCCGCTCTTGCCGCGACGCCACCGGTATTTTATGGTACCGTAGACTGGACACAAACCCCAAATTTCGATATGGGCAGTAGACTCTCGTCGCACCTCACCGGCCACCGCTCACTAATGACTAGTGACTTGGTGGGGTGAGAGGTACCGAGACCCGCTCTGATCAGTGGCGAGGCGTAGCTGTTTGTTCGTTTATCACCAAAGTTCGTGACGAGAAAGAGAAATCCGCTTACTGCAGAAAACGTCCACGCATCCGTTAGAAAGTAATTTGATTGTTTAAAAGTGTTGCCATATGCCAAGCAATCACTTGACGAAATCATTTGAAGCCAATGCACATGCCATCCAAGCTCCTACCAACGCCGCTCAATGTACTTCCTCTTACGATGCCGTCCTCGCTGTCCATCGTTCTCGAGCGTCGAGATGCAATGTAAATCATTTGTGACCGGTACAAACCACCAAATATCACTGTAACACGTTAGGAAAAAATTAGTTTTTCTTTGCATATAATAATATATCGTGCAAATGTGACCACCGTGCCCTTGATCAGCACACTTAATTAAAAATAATTAATCCACTTACGTTAACAGTTATCACCATTCACCGAACCAGCTTCCAAGCTCCGATTGATGTGGTGACCGCAGTAAAACCAACAGGATAATGACCTTTGGCTCCTGATTCACTGTTCTTGCCAACGCTGTCCTCCCCGCTTTACATTTCAATGAAATGTCCGG
Source organism: Macrosiphum euphorbiae (assembly GCA_949089665.1). Lineage (NCBI taxonomy): Eukaryota > Metazoa > Arthropoda > Insecta > Hemiptera > Aphididae > Macrosiphum > Macrosiphum euphorbiae. Next base: position 73,064,298 of record CARXXK010000001.1, on the reverse strand, counting down.
AAGCAACGGACATCATTCAAGTCCGGCCGATGGTTCGGTAAAAACCACCCACCTTCACTGTAAAACGCTGCTCTATTTCTAATTATTGCTCACCATACACGATACCAGAGAAGTTTTTATCCTAAAAAGTTCTCAAGCCTCGAATAATCGAATGGTGAGCAACAATCCGATATGGTGCAAAATTCTACAGTGGAGGTGAACGCCGCTCTTGCCGCTACGCCACGGGTGATGACCGCAGTAAAACCAACAGGATAATGACCTTTGGCTCCTGATTCCAAGCTCCTACCAACGCCGGTCAATGTACTTCCTCTTACGATGCCATCCTCGCTGTCCATCGTTCTCGAGCGCCGAGATGCAATGTAAATCATTTGGGACCGGTACAAACCACCAAATCTCACTGTAACACGTTAACAAAAAATTAGTTTTTCTTTGCATATAATAATATATCGTGCAAATGTGACCACCATGCCCTTGATCAGCACACTTAATTAAAAATAATTAATCCACTTACGTTAACAGTTATCACCATTCACCGAACCAGCTTCCAAGCTCCGATTGATGTGGTGACCGCAGTAAAACCAACAGGATAATGACCTTTGGCTCCTGATTCACTGTTCTTGCCAACGCTGTCCTCCCCGCTTTACATTTCAATGAAATGCCCGGAAGCAATGGACATCATTCAAGTCCGGCCGATGGTTCGGTAAAAACCACCCACTTTCACTGTAAAACGCTGCTCTATTTCTAATTATTGCTCACCATACACGATACCAGAGAAGTTTTTATCCTAAAAAGTCCTGAAGCCTCGAATAATCGAATGGTGAGCAACAATCCGATATGGTGCAAAATTCTACAGTGGAGGTGAACGCCGCTCTTGCCGCGACGCCACCGGTATTTTATGGTACCGTAGACTGGACACAAACCCCAAATTTCGATATGGGCAGTAGACTCTCGTCGCACCTCACCGGCCACCGCTCACTAATGACTAGTGACTTGGTGGGGTGAGAGGTACCGAGACCCGCTCTGATCAGTGGCGAGGCGTAGCTGTTTGTTCGTTTATCACCAAAGTTCGTGACGAGAAAGAGAAATCCGCTTACTGCAGAAAACGTCCACGCATCCGTTAGAAAGTAATTTGATTGTTTAAAAGTGTTGCCATATGCCAAGCAATCACTTGACGAAATCATTTGAAGCCAATGCACATGCCATCCAAGCTCCTACCAACGCCGCTCAATGTACTTCCTCTTACGATGCCGTCCTCGCTGTCCATCGTTCTCGAGCGTCGAGATGCAATGTAAATCATTTGGGACCGGTACAAACCACCAATCTCACTGTAACACGTTAGGAAAAAATTAGTTTTTCTTTGCATATAATAATATATCGTGCAAATGTGACCACCGTGCCCTTGATCAGCACACTTAATTAAAAATAATTAATCCACTTACGTTAACAGTTATCACCATTCACCGAACCAGCTTCCAAGCTCCGATTGATGTGGTGACCGCAGTAAAACCAACAGGATAGTGACCTTTGGTTCCTGATTCACTGTTCTTGCCAACGCTGTCCTCCCCGCTTTACATTTCAATGAAATGTCCGGAAGCAATGGACATCATTCAAGTCCGGCCGATGGTTCGGTAAAAACCACCCACCTTCACTGTAAAACGCTGCTCTATTTCTAATTATTGCTCACCATACACGATACCAGAGAAGTTTTTATCCTAAAAAGTTCTCAAGCCTCGAATAATCGAATGGTGAGCAACAATCCGATATGGTGCAAAATTCTACAGTGGAGGTGAACGCCGCTCTTGCCGCGACGCCACGGGTGATGACCGCAGTAAAACCAACAGGATAATGACCTTTGGCTCCTGATTCCAAGCTCCTACCAACGCCGCTCAATGTACTTCCTCTTACGATGCCGTCCTCGCTGTCCATCGTTCTCGAGCGTCGAGATGCAATGTAAATCATTTGGGACCTGTACAAACCACCAAATCTCACTGTAACACGTTAACAAAAAATTAGTTTTTCTTTGCATATAATAATATATCGTGCAAATGTGACCACCATGCCCTTGATCAGCACACTTAATTAAAAATAATTAATCCACTTACGTTAACAGTTATCACCATTCTCCGAACCAGCTTCCAAGCTCCGATTGATGTGGTGACCGCAGTAAAACCAACAGGATAATGACCTTTGGCTCCTGATTCACTGTTCTTGCCAACGCTGTCCTCCCCGCTTTACATTTCAATGAAATGCCCGGAAGCAATGGACATCATTCAAGTCCGGCCGATGGTTCGGTAAAAACCACCCACCTTCACTGTAAAATGCTGCTCTATTTCTAATTATTGCTCACCATACACGATACCAGAGAAGTTTTTATCCTAAAAAGTTCTCAAGCCTCGAATAATCGAATGGTGAGCAACAATCCGATATGGTGCAAAATTCTACAGTGGAGGTGAACGCAGCTCTTGCCGCGACGCCACCGGTATTTTATGGTACCGTAGACTGGACACAAACCCCAAATTTCGATATGGGCAGTAGACTCTCGTCGCACCTCACCGGCCACCGCTCACTAATGACTAGTGACTTGGTGGGGTGAGAGGTACCGAGACCCGCTCTGATCAGTGGCGAGGCATAGCTGTTCCTTCGTTTATCACCAAAGTTCGTGACGAGAAAGAGAAATCCGCTTACTGCAGAAAACGTCAACGCATCCGTTAGAAAGTAATTTGATTGTTTAAAAGTGTTGCCATATGCCAAGCAATCACTTGACGAAATCATTTGAAGCCAATGCACATGCCATCCAAGCTCCTACCAACGCCGCTCAATGTACTTCCTCTTACGATGCCGTCCTCGCTGTCCATCGTTCTCGAGCGTCGAGATGCAATGTAAATCATTTGTGACCGGTACAAACCACCAAATCTCACTGTAACACGTTAGGAAAAAATTAGTTTTCCTTTGCATATAATAATATATCGTGCAAATGTGACCACCGTGCCCTTGATCAGCACACTTAATTAAAAATAATTAATCCACTTACGTTAACAGTTATCACCATTCACCGAACCAGCTTCCAAGCTCCGATTGATGTGGTGACCGCAGTAAAACCAACAGGATAATGACCTTTGGCTCCTGATTCACTGTTCTTGCCAACGCTGTCCTCCCCGCTTTACATTTCAATGAAATGTCCGGAAGCAATGGACATCATTCAAGTCCGGCCGATGGTTCGGTAAAAACCACCCACCTTCACTGTAAAACGCTGCTCTATTTCTAATTATTGCTCACCATACACGATACCAGGGTTCCATGTAATTTGATCGCAGTAAGTTTTGCGCGGTAAATTGGGCGCGAGAATTTGGTTGCGAGGATTTGGTCGTGGTGTAATATTGTCGCACGTCATATAGTCGTTTTATATTAGATCGAGTCAGTTTAATGATAACCTCGGATATCTAAATTATTATCGTCGTCCATATTACGTTACCTATCTAAATTATAGGTAAATAATAGTTTATGTTCTTTTACCAGATAAAAAAGAAGTAACTTATTGGCGTATGTTTTTAGCTTTAAATTAAAAAAAAAAATTTAAATCCATTGATGATTATGGCTGATTTTGAAAAAGCTGCTATGAGTGCAGCCCTATTTGTATACCTAATACTAAAATGCAAGGTTGTTTTTTCATCTTGGACAGTCGATTTGGAGGCAAATTCAAAATATCGGGTTAAGTAATAAATATTCTTCTGATCCAGAATTTTACTGGCATTAGCATATTTACCCGAAAATCTTGTTGAAGATAGTTTCGAAAACATTCTTCAAAGAGAATTTTATAAATGCAACGAGGAACTCTTGGCAAACTTTATAATTTACTTTGAGGATACATATATTCGTCGCGTTATCAGAAGTGGACGAAAGACACCTCCACTATTTCCTATTGCAATATGGAATTGTTATTTTTTAATTGAAAAAGATATTCCAAGTACAAATAATGCAGTAGAAGGCTGGCACAATTCTTTCAATACGTTGTTAAATTCAGTTCATCCATCTATTTGGATTTTTATTAATGCGTTGAAAAAAGAAAATAATATAAACCTTTTTAAAGTCGAACAGTTACTTTCTGGAAAATCATTACCTAAAAAGAAAAAATATAAAGATTCTGCAATTCGTATTCGGAAATTAACCTCAACATTTGACTCAAATACTACTAACATTCGAAATTATTTATGTGGGATAGCCATTAATTTCCAGTTGCAATTGTAATTTAGAACTTTATTTATATACATTTTTGTTATTATTATTATTATTATTAGCTATCTGTGTGACAATTTAATTTATAAATTAAAAATGTAAAACTATTTTTACTAATTTCCAGTTGCGATTGTAATTTACAACTTCATTTATATACATTTTTATTATTATTATTATTATTATTATTAGCTATCTGTGGGATAATTTAATATATATATTAATACAATTTTTGCTTTAAATTAAATTTATACTTACCAATAAATTATGTGTACTTTACTTATACTAGGTATTTATTGATTATTATATTAAATTGTACATATACTATATAGGCATGTATCACTCGTCGAAATGACGCTCGACGATATTACACCAGCGCCCAATTTACCGCACCCAATTTATCGCGCCCAAATTACCACGACCAATTTACCGCGATGTATTTACGTGACACCCGATAACAGAGAAGTTTTTATCCTTAAAAGTTCTCAAGCATCGAATAATCGAATGGTGAGCAACAATCAGATATGGTGCAAAATTCTACAGTGGAGGTGAACGCCGCTCTTGCCGCGACGCCACCGGTATTTTTTGGTACCAAACAGTAGACGCTAACCTCAAAATCTTATGTGCGCAGTTCACTCTCCCCACACCGCACCCCTTCCACCAACCGCTTATGATCGGTGATGTTGTGGGGGTGAGTGCTACCGGGACTTGCTCCGATCAACGGCGTGGCTGGCTGTTCCTTTGTTTATCCCCGAAGCTCTCGTTGAGAAATGGAACCCCGTTTGCTGCAGCAAACGAACCTGAATCCGTTAGATAGTCCTTTGATTGATTGAAAGTATTGCCATGTGCTATGTAATCAAACACAAAACCCGATAAGTTTATATCCTAAAAAGTTATTTAGTCTCGTAAAGTCGAATGATGAGCAAAAATCTACAGTGGAAATGAACGCCGCTCTTGCCGTGACACTGCCGGTATGTTACGGTACCATACAGTAGACGCTAACCTCAAAATCACATGTGTGCAGTACACTGTCGCCGCACCTTACCCCTCTACTTACCGCTTATTATTGGTGATGTGGCGGGGTGAGGGATACCGGGAACCGCTCCGATCAACGGCGTGGCTGGCTGTTCCTTTGTTTATCCCCGAAGCTCTCTTTGAGAAAAGGAACCCCGTTTGCTGTTGCAAACGAACCTGCATCCGTTAGATAGTTCTTTGATTGATTGAAAGTATTCTCACGTGCTAAGCAATCACTTGACGATGTCTTTGGAAGCCAATGCGTCTGTCATCCAAGCTCCTTCCAACGCCGCTCAATGTGCTTCCTCTGACGATGTCGTCCTCGCTGTACATCGTTGTCAATCATCGAGATACAATGGAAATAATTCGGGTACGACAGGTAGTTGGTGAAAACCACCCACCTTCACTAAAACGTTGCACTATTTCTGATTTTAGCTCATTAACACAAAACCCCGATAAGTTTTTATCCTTAAGAGTTATTAAGTCTCGTAAAGTCGAATGATGATCAAAAATCCGATATGGTGCAAAATTCTACGGTGGAGGTGGCTGCTGCTCTTGCCGCGACGCCACCAATATACGCGTTACACAAGACGTACTGTACACAGACACTAGTACACTATACGTTATTTGAATTCCGGGAACACGCTCTCGCCTGGTCTTACCCCACCACCGCTTATGTCGTGACGTGGCATCGCGAGAATTCCCTCGACCCGCTCCGATCAGTGACGTGGCGACAGTTAATCTCTTTTCTATGTTGGCAACACTGTACAATTGCTGGTATAATAACGGGCATTGTGCTAAAACGGTGGGAATCGGCCTTTGAGTATTTTTCCCGAAACCATGGAAGAAACCGGAAAGTTAGGAAATGTCACGTGACTGAAACGAAGTGTCTGAATTCTTGAATCTTTTTATAGAAATCACTCATGAGAGATGATACATTAAATATTTCCTATACGGTTAATATGCCTATTCTTGACCTTCTCACTATATTTTTGATTTTGGAATGAAATTATTTTACTCGAAATATTTTTGCTATGAACCAAGTTGGTTACTGACGCTACCATGATAAGTATTGTGATAAAACCACCACTGTCACTGGTTTATTGTTTGTTATCAACGTTTCACATATAGTTTTATAATTCATAATATTTTAATAATATACTGTAATACTGTTTTATTCCTACTTTTATACTGAGTAACAACTAACAAGGAGCAACTTACAAAATATAAACGTAGGTATTTGTTAGGTAATTTGTTTTTTAGTAGTAAAGTTGAAAAACTTAAACTATTTAATGGAAGACTCAAAAAAAGTATATTGTTGGAAAACCCAAAAATAAATGTTTATCCAACTGTTAAAAAAAGATCCTCAATTAATTTCTGTGAAGTTTACAAGAAATTTCACATTCAAAAATACTCGAAATTGATGGACAGCGATCGACGATACGTTGTGTGCCCTTCCTGGCTGTGTGAAGCATTGGAGTCAATAGAAAAGAGTAAACAATTATTATTAATTACTTCTACACAAATCTAATTGTAGGAAATAATACTATACCCAGGGTCGCATTTAGGGGGGGGGGGGGCGCTGGGTACAACTGCCCCAGGCACCATTATTTTGGAGGCTCCAAAATATTGTGGTCAGAAATTTGTTTACTTGTGAATTATTAAAACTTTACAATTTTAATTATTTTAATAACAGTATTATATTATAATATAATTGAGTACCTATAATAGTATTATATATTATATAGTATTATGATGTTTGAAATTTATTATTTAAACAACTAATGTATTGATAGCAATATAGCTATCAACAATCGATAATTATTAATATGCCTAATAACAATTCCCAAAATTGTTGTGATTAGGTATGTCAATAGACATTAGTTATTTATAATAATACGGGCAATACGGGGTATTTTGCTATCGTGTCTGGCGTGACATTTTACAACACAATTATTACCAACTAGGTACCTAGTACCTACCTACCAGATAGTTATTAGCACGATTTAAGATAGTACTATCTTAAACCGTGGTTTTCACTATTCAGCGCTGTTGAGTGTTGAATGTTGATTATTTATTTATTATTTTATTATTATATTTGTCTTATAACTTTTATATAATTCTAATTATGGCTGGTAAAAAAACCCTAAGTGGTACCTAGTCAAAATCGTAAAAAAACTTTGTTAAAACACAAAAAAGAACTTAATGTGGTTAACAAATGCAAAAAAATTCAAAACTTGTTTGGAGGGAAAACTTCAACAGTTGAAAGTAAATATACACCTTAATATGTCTTATGTCTATTATAGGTATAGGTAACATAAATTATACTTACAAGTTAAAATATAAGTTATAACTACCTATGTACCTATTAATCAGAGTTAACCTAACCTAATCAAAAGGGGCAAAAATAAATAGTTTAAAATAATATGTAAAACCTTAAACCAATAAACCATGTACATAATAAACTTGATAAAATGTGTCTAGATAAATTAAAATTTAATTTGTATTAGAATTCTATTATCAAACAAGTAGTTAATAGGTAGAACATACCTAATGATACGAACAAATAACCTGAATATTTGAGGTAGGTACTAAAATATTAATTATTTATGAATTATATAGTGTGACTTTGACACATCTTTTTAGTTTATTTCCCTGTTAACCAAACAATTTAGTTATAATGTTAGAATATAATTTGATTATTGTATAATACTAACTCAAATCATTATTTATTCATTTATAAACAAATATATTTAAATTTAATTATTTTTATTAACAACATAATATGTTATAATATTATTATATTCAAAAGCAGAAGTCCCAGTATTACTTGAGGTTAACATAGAACAATTAGATCCAAGCACATTTCCACAAGTAACAGAGACTGTTTACAATGGTAGTAAGCTAATATTTTTCATAATTATTTTGATTATTTATTTGTACTAAAATTAAAAATAATATATTTCAAAACATAAATTCCAGAGAAAATTGCGATGGACATTCAAAAAATAGATCAGAACACATTTTCAAAAGTAGCTGAGACTGTTTACAATGGTAGTAAGCTAATATTTTTCATAATTTTGATTATTTATTTGTACTAAAATTAAAAATAATATATTTCAAAACAGAAATTCCTGAGGAAATTGCGATGGACATTCAAAAGATAGATCAGAATACATTTTCAAAAGTAGCTGAGATTGTTTACAATGGCAGTAAGCTAATATTTTTTATAATTTTGATTATATTATATTTGCACTAAAATTAAAAATAATATATTTTAAAACAGAAGTCCCTGAGGAAATTGATATGGATATTCAAAAGATAGATCAGAACACATTTTCAAAAGTAGCTGAGACTGTTTACAATGTCATTCCTGGGTAAGTCGTAGATAAAAACTAAAATTATAAAACTATTAAATAAATTAAATTAAAGTTCTTAAATATTATTTACTTTAATTAGTTAATTATTTATAAATATTCATTATATATTTTAAATACAACTATCTATTTTACTTACTATAAACAATAAAATAAAATGATACTAAAATGCAGCTCCGTCCATTTATAAAACTGCATAAACAAAATAACCCATTTGTTTTAAGACTAACTTTAATGAAACCAAAATGTCTCCTTTTTCTATTGTATTTGAGCTTAAATGTAATTTATTGGTAAAACAAATATACATTTGGGGGACGAGGTTAGGAACACACAAATTCTTCAAATCACCGTTCAAATATCTTAAAGATGAAAGATCGTGGCAACACACTTGGGCGGATCGACAACAATCATGTGAGACAAGTAGAAATTCAACATACATACTGGATAAATGTATTAAAACGAGTTGTGACTGTTGTTAAAAGTTTATCATCCAGGGAATTGGCATTTAAAGGAGCAACTTAAAAAATAGGATGTAATAACAATGATAATTTTCTTATGGCTCTTGAATTATTGGCTGAGTTTGATCCTTTCTTATTAAACCATTTAGAAACGTACAGAAACCCAGGAAAAGGTAATACATCATACATTTCATATAATATATATGAGCAATTTATCAGTATAATCTCTAGACAATTATCAAATAAAATTATTCAAGAAGTTAAAGCTTCTCGATACTTCTCAATCAGTGTTGACTCTACACCAGACATATCACATATCGACCAGCTTTCCTTTTGTGTTTGATATGTCAACAATAAAGGGGAACCCGTCGAAAGATTTTTATGTTTTTTGAATCAAATTGGACATAAAGCGGATGACATGGCGAATGCTGTATTTAGTGTATTAAAAAAATATGACTTAAATATTAATCATCTTCGAGGCCAGTCCTATGACAACGCCAGCAATATGTCTGGAATTTATGCTGGACTACAAGCAAAAATTAAAAATGTCAATCCCTTAGCAAATTTTGTACCATGCTCTGCTCATTCCCTTAACTTGGTGGGAACCAATGCAGTTGATTGTTGTACTCAAGCTGTTTTATTTTTTGATATACTTCAAAATGTTTACACTTTTTTCACAGCTTCTACTCACCGCTGGAAAGCTCTTAACGCATCTGTTAAAGGACTTTCCGAAACAAGATGTTCTGCCAGAGATGATGCTTGCCAATCACTGAACAAAAACTGGTGTTTAATTATTAAAGCATTAAATCTAATAAAAAATGATGATGCTGAGAAAACACTTACACAAAATGAAGCTAGAGGAATTCTAAACAAGTTAAATAATTTAGAAACTACATTCCTATCTATATTCTGGGGTCAAATATTACACCGATTTAATCTTACGAGCAAGAAATTGCAATCTGTCAATATCGATTTTGGTGTAGTGTGTGAATTGTACAAATCATTAATAACATATATCATTGAATTACGCTCCGATAAGAATTATGAGTATTTTAAACAATGTGCAATTGAAAAAAGTACAATTAAGTAGCTTCAATCCTGTACTAAACGGTCAAAAATCAGAAAATAATTTTTTGATGAAGGGCCATCTAAAGAAAAAACAGTTGAATACTCTAATTTTAAAGTCAATACCTATTTTGTTATACTTGATCAACTGCGGTCACAACTAGAAAGAAGAAATGAAAAATATGAACATCTACTTAAAAATTACAATTTCTTTTTCAAATTAACAGAGCTGACATCAATTGAAATTTGTAAGAATGCTGAAATACTTCAAAATGAACACAAAGATGATCTCAGCACTTTATTTGCTAATGAATGTGTTCATTTTAGGAGCCACTGGTTATGTATCGGTGATAAGGCTCCTAAAACCATTCAGGAAATGTGTAGTTTTCTGAGAACAAATGATTTGATAGGTATGTATCCTTACATTGATGTATCTCCGAGAATGCTGTTATGCACACCTGTTAGTATAATTGTTCGACGGAAAGGTCTTTCTCATGTTTAAAACATATCTGAGGTCTAGTACCTCTGAAGAAAGGCTAAATTATTTACTAGTTATTATTAAATTTGACGGCTTAGTACACACTTGTTATAAGTCACAAAATTGAAATTTTGCAGGAGAGCTATTTTAAACTTTAACTTTTTTTAAACCCATTTAACTTAAGTAATATTAAATCAATTAGTTTTTTCTAAATTGAAATTAACTTGAAAATGTATGTAGTTTCATTTTAATATGTATAGTTGAACTTATATGTTTTCATTTATTTATTTATTTAAATGATATTTATTAAAAAATGATGTGGACTTATAATTATGTGTCAAAATAAATTTGGATAGACATGAACTTATAACAACTACTTTTTGTAAACAAATTACTATAGTATTTTCTTTTCGTAAAACTATAAAACACATAAACAAGGAAACAATTGATAAAAGCTCTTCATATTCAAATAAAATAATAATAACATTTTTCTAAACCCAAAATATGAATCTACTCGTATTGTAATTATATTATAATTTTATATAATTTAATCACTAAAAATGATCGAATGCATTTATTCCAAACTTTGGGCACTAAAAATGACTTACTTGAATTTTAGACCAAAGCCAACATTCTGTTTGCTCTTATTGTTTTAAATAATATGTACTTGAAATAGTGTACTAGGTATTTTAATTAAAATGAAAATTGAATTTTCAATTAATTTTTGTTTGTTATACACCACTTAGGACCTAGGTAGTAAATTGTTATTTAATTTTTTTTTTTTATTTGATACTACCTAATATCTTAAATATTGTAAAACTATATTAATAAATATATATTATATTATTTTATTAATTTGAAATCATAAAAATACCAAGGATCTTAACTTTATGAAATTAACAATCAAAGCTCAGTATAATAACATTTATTGAAGCTATAATTATTTATATCATAATATTATTTTAATATTAGAAGCTACCATTTGAACCGCCTGATGATGACGACCTATGATTCATGATAAGTGAAAATAGTAATACATGCTTACATCATAGATTATAATAATAATATGTTTATGTATAATATGATCTAAGGTAACATGACTTAAATTATGATAAGGATAACATATGATATTATTATATTGGAAATTATAATTTTTTAGTTATTATTTTATGAATTTATATATATTACCTATACCAACTACCAAATACCTATAAATTATACATTATTAAATAATTTTAAACTAAAGTAAAATAAGAATAAATAACAATGGACAATGTTTAAGTGTAGCTCAATTTTAACAATAATTTGTCTTGTTTTCAAATACCAAGAGATATAGTTAAATTAAATCTTTCACGAATTAGGTATGCATTTACGTTTTTTATAAAAAAAGATGCTTATGTAATTGGTGATTTGCCTATCCACCGATTAGAAGAGGTCTGCCTGGGCTGATAATTTGCAGCACTTTCCGTCCCAGGCCAAGAATAGATTTAAATAGTATTAATCTAAAAAAAAAAAAAACTACATAATAATTTTTTCTACTCATTATTATATTGATGAACTAATTTTGTTCTAGGTATAAAACAGTAATGAGGCATAACGCGTAAAAATAAGAATAAAAGAACAACAACAGAATGGGTCCATCAAAATTAAATATTGAGTTTAAAAAAGAGAAATCTATCAATTGGCGACTATTGAACCAGAAGTTTTATCTAATCAATAAATGATGCAAATTTAAGAAAGTTTAAATAACAAGAAAAAAAGAAATACTCTAATTAAAATCATTAACAAATACTTTGTGAGGAATCCATGAAGCAAAGGAGGAAGCATAAAACAAGCAATTCAAGGAAAAACACAATTTTCTAAAATTGCTTTTCGATCAACATATTACTTATTAAGTAAATAATAACTTGGTTAATATACTTTTATTAACCATACATATCTCATTAGTAATAAGTTATAGTTTATAAAAATAACATAAGAAAGATAAAAATTAATTACCAGTTATAAAATATTGTTTAAAAATTTTTATTTTTAATAAATTTGTTTATTTTTCTATGAAGTTTATATCATGTTACTAAGTTAGTATTTAAATTTATTTCCTTATTATTATTTAAGGGGCAACATTTATTTGTGAATAATATTTGTGCATTTTACATATTCATTTTTTATCAATTTATCAAAATATATTTAATGGTAAGACTTTTTTCTCCCTTTCTTGTAAGGGTTAAATCATTATCTCTTGATTGAATAACTGTATTATTTTGGGTAAAATTCATAGTAGCTTCCTCTTCTAAAAAATCATTGTTTTCAATACATAAATTGTGAATAACACAGTAACTTACAATGACTTACATGTAACTTTTTTCATGTCTACTAGACATGTGGCCGAAAACGACCTGTTAGTAGTCAAAATGTATTTTCAATTAATAGGTACGCTTGTTGCACAAAATTGTTTATTAAAAGTTTTTTCTAAGTTATCAAGTGAACCATAATCTTTAAATGGAGTTAATAACAATTTCCTTATTGGATATACTGAATCCCCCAATTATATGATTATATTGAGATCCACATATTTGAGGAAAATCATTAGTAACAGACGGAATGGTTTGACACAATTATAAGCATTTTACGACTATTACAAATCCCTTGTGATGTTAAAGCTGGTATATCATAATGATTGACATAATATGTTGATTTATTTTTGTGTGCTGGAGTTCGAGTTGGTATTTAGGTGCCATCAATGCATTCCAAAACATTTGAAAACCCAGATATCTGAAACATAGATTGTAGTTAAGTTTGCTATATCCATAAAAATTGCAATGGAATAGCATGTTCAGACAGATTTAACATCAGGCAAGTAGTTGATTATTGTAGTAAGTATTAAACAATAGAACTGTATTGTTTAATGACAGCCTACATGTAATTTATATTAGTAGGTGTGTAAATCTGTATTTGGAGTCTGGACACATTCAAAAACTCTACTAAATCAGCTATATTTTAATGCACCTGATGATCCCAAATATAACAAGTAAAATTAGGTTTTAATATTTAGGTACTTCATGGATCATATGAATATATTATTATGAATTAAATAAAAATACCTAACTGTAATAAAACTGTTTTATAAACTATGCAAATTAATATTATATTTTTTCAATGTAGGTTCATAATTGTTTATAAATAATTGTAATAAATAAAATTATTGTTTAGAATCTTAACAGTTAATTTGTTGATAAAGTTTGGTACCAATATTTTTGTTATATTAATTATTAAAAATATTATGTATGTATTATTTTATTATAATGTTTATAATAATTTTATTATGTTTGACCCCAAACAACACATTCAAAAACTCTGCTACATCAGCTCTATTTAAATGCACCTGATGATCCCAAATATCACAGGTAAAATTATGATTTACATATTTAGGTACCTACTACATGGATTATACTAACATTTTATTATGAACAAAATAAAAATACCTAATGGTAATAAAACTGTTTTATAAACTATGCAAATTAATATTATATTTTTTAAATATACATAATTGTTTATAAATAATTTTAGTAAAAACAATTATTGTTTAGAATCTAAACAGTTGAATTGTTGATAAAGTTTGGGTACTGATTTTTAATTTATTAATTATTAAAAACATTTTTAATGTATAAAGCATAATATATTATATAGGTAGGTAGCAATATTTATTATATTATCAAAATAATCTCAACTTTAAAAGTTTTAATAATTATTCACAAGTGAACAAATTTTCGATCACAACATTTTGGCGCCGTGTGCATTTGTCCCAATTGCCCCCCTATAAATGCGACCCTGCTGCCATTTATTATACCTGTTGAAACTCAGACACCTATGTCGATTGCGTCCCAAACACAGGTAAACGATTTTTTCCTACCTTTTCTTTGTTTCGATTGTTTCCTATACTCCTATTGTATAGTAAGTAAGCGTTAATACACCCAACAGGCACCTATAATATATTAGGCCTATAGATTTATTTAAAAATGAATTGGTATTTACTTGATGAATGATGAGTTAACGAACATTTTATCTCATGGCCGATACTCTTATCGATGGGTAAGGTAAAATTGCACTTGGGTTAAACAAAAGGTAGGTAATGGTTAAACTTCACTCGGGTTAAAAACAGGTAATGGTTGTCTTTTAATTGATTCCAAGTATTTACCTCATTCAAGCTCCACTGAATGTTAGAATTTTGTTTTAGAAAATTTCTGAATAGTTTTCTTTGGACTGATGTCAGAGGTATACATTTCGATATATAATTATACAATCATAGTACAATCCTAGAAACCCTTCTATATTTTTTTTATATTTTGGTTCCGCCATTTCTGTAAGCCCTTGACATTCTCCGGGTCTGGCTAACACCAGTAGATACTTGAAAATTCATGACCAATAAAAATAAAATTACTGACTGCCCATTTTCACACTCGTCTTTATTTAATTTAAAATTATTTTTTACTAATCTATGCGTAACATTTATTAACCTAAACCTATGCTCGTTCTCACTTTTCCAAATAAATTGATAATAGTATCCATGTATACTTGCACTCCTTCAAGACCTAATAGTAGAGAAAAATGTTTGTAAAATATCTCTGGTGCTACCTACATTCAGTCTAAATGGAATTTTATAAAAATAAAATTTTCCTAACAGAGTGTTAAAAGTTGTTAGCTTAGAGATTTCTTCACAGAGCAATTTGATAAAACCCTTTTTTACATCTAATCTACAGTTGTCTCCGACATTTTATCCATATTTTTTTCTATTGTGGGCAAAGGAAAATGTTCTCTTATTCAATTTTAATTCAGGTGTTGTGGATCTAAACGAATTTTCAACTCATTTCTATGCTTTTTTATTACGACTATATAAAATCCCAATTAACCCAATCTGTAAAAACATTCACTTTTTTACTAAGCCCATGTTTTCCAATACTTAATTCATATTTTAATTGATCTAATACTGGAATATAAAATGTTCTTATTATATAAGTCACTAGCTTGTCATCACTTTTTAGTTCTAAATTATAGTTTTAGTCACGCGCAGGCAGTCCGATAGTGGGCACGCATTTATACGTCGCTCCCGGATTATGTCCAGCTCTGAAACTTCTACTGAACAGAAAACTTTGTTTTTTCATCTCATTCAATGATATACTGGACACTCGTGCCACAAACTTATTAGCTGATCAGCATGCGGGATAAATAATTCTCCAAATCAAGTAACATCGTCTTATACTTGATTTATATAAATCAAACTAAATAAATTACATCCCACTAATACGAAACGTACTTAGTTCAAATACAAACCGACCACAGGCACCGTCGCGCGCGGTGACCTTTGGACTCCGATAACACTGGCGATATGGCCTCCAAAACCTTGTCCCCAATTAAAATTGTCAATAACCAAATAATCAGCAAAAATAATGAAGACAAAAATAAAAATAAACATAACTTATCGGCATCGTCCTCTCCACCGCAATCACCATCCTATGCAGTCTGCATTAAGAAAGCTAAATCGTTTGTCACGCCAAACCAGTAAAGCGTTCTATCGTCATTTCTGATAATCAAAACGAGGAGCAACCGAATACCACCAACAATACACCGAAAACAATTTTACCTCCACCTATCTTCATTAAAGGGGTTCTTAACTACATGGGCTTGCTAAGCCAACTTAAACAAATCATTGGTCCAAACACCTTCTCGTGTAAATCAAGGCGCACATCCAGCCAACTACAAGGGATCCACAATATATCAAACAATTTCCCGGAAACATAACAACAACACCTCAAGCAAGAAAGCCCAGCAGCTACCGCCTCCTAACCTCAACATCAACACCAATCCTGAATATCAACAGCAACAACCAGGCTCCGAAAACACACCCAGGTCACGTACGTATGCAAATGTAACTGAGGGTCACCAGTCCCCAAACCCACACCATCCTAAATTCTAATACTATAATAAATTGCATTGCAATTATTTTAAATTTGTATACAATTTGTAAATAGCAATGAATCAAGTGGTTATAAGCTTTCATTGATATAATTATCTATAATATGATTGCTGCTTATTGTTTAATATTTTGACGACAACTGAAACGTGCATTTATGCAATACTGTTTTAATCGCAAATTCATGAACTGTTGTCTATTTGTAATGGAAAAAAAAATCCGAACCACAATAATTTATTAATGATTGGTGAAATACTGAAATAAATTTCATAGGGAACTGGGGGTGCTAGTTTAAACCTCGAGGGTGCTAAGCACCCCCAAGCACCCCCCTATGTGCGCCTATGCCAACGCCATGCCATAGGAAACACAAAGGAAATAGTGGGGATGCGCCAACATAATTCAAATTCGGAAAGTTGCTGACATACCTCTTTTCTTTACACTCACACGACCGGCCCAAACTTTAAGCGGTCCACCGAGATTTTCTGGGTAGCTCGCCTAACCAATCCGGCCCTGGTTGCACACATGTATCCAACACTAAAAAAGGTACACAATCATCATTATTTTTCAACAAAAACTAAATAAAATTCCTCATTTGATTTAATTTTACATAGTAAATTAATTTTACCTAAAGCATTAATATCTGTACCTGAAAAATGTATGAGTTTTTTCTACATTTCTTCACTGTGATTGTCGTTAATTCCACTTTCTTAAATACTGAAAATGGGATGACGTTGGCTTCTGCTCCAGTATCCAGTTTAAACTTTATAATTTAGCCTTGAACTTTCTGCTCCTCTTACCACTGATCCGTCTTATTGGATGATTTGGGGCTTTCTCAGTTGTTGACATTATTGCAGAATACTGCTCCTAGACATTGGTCTATTCAGGTAGGTACCTACCTATCCGATTTGGAAACAGAAATTTCCTTGATAGCGTTAATTTTTTTGATTTCTTTAAATCACTCTCATTACTGTCACTTGAACTAATACTAGACTTTTTATAGCGAAATGGTTAGGTTTATGACATGTCATACATTCCTGTGGATAAGCAGGTTATTTATGAATTATTAAAATCATGTGTTCTACTGGCTTAAATCAAAAAATAAAATAAAAAATAAAACCATTTACCGTTACATGAATAGGTATTAAACGTTATGATCGAATGACTGTTTAACGTTATAAATAATTTAAACGTTATTCAATTTATGTGTTTAAACGTTTAAAAATTTAAACGTTATTCAACTTATGCGTTTCAAGGTTTTACAAATTTAAACGTTATTCAATTTATGCGGTTTGCGTTATTAACAATTAAAATATTATGAAAAATTTAGCGTTTTACATTTAAACCTTATTAAAATTAGGGTAACATTACTCTACTAGACATTACCTAGGTTAGGTACAAGTGTACAACCAGGCACGGATCTAGAAATGAAAAAAAGGGAGTGCCTTATGTATTTTTAATATTTATTAACTGCTATGATTGTAACAATATATAAAGAGCATTTTATTAAATTATTACACTTGTTTACATAACAAATAAAATATTATTGACATTCATCGTAAAAAAATTAAAAAATTGAAATTTGAAATTGTCCGTAAACAGCTCAAAACGAGTCAAAATATTTTGAGTTGTATAGAAAATGAGTATATGAACATATATGATATTAATCTAAAGTGTCTACGGTTATTAATTTTTGAATTACAACAAAATAAGAAAATCACTACCTACATGAGAAATCCAGTTAATATCCAATGTTGTAAAAATTTGAACCTCTAACGCTCATAAACATTTAATTTGACTTTCCAATAGATATTTTTTTTTGATAAAGATAGACAAACTTATATGGTATCTTGTATTATATTTTAAAATCATAGATTTAAAAAGAAAAAATGTTATGAATTTCTAATTCAAAATAATTCCCACATTTTCGTGATTTTTACTTATTTTGTCGACATTTGAACTTTGAATGCTAATGAAAAAAAATGGGACTATAGATTTTTAATATATTTCAAATGTCATTGTAACAATATATTAGGATCATTGTATTAAATTTTCAAACTCTTTTACCCCACCAAATAAAAGTTAATTAACATTCATAGAAAAAAAACTAAACAATTTGAGAACTGAGAATGACCATTAAGAGTTCAAAACATATCAAAATATTTAAAAAAATGTTATCGTATGAATAAAATGATAATGATATTACAACTAGTGAAAATGTCATCAATATATGGTAATTTGTTTTAGAGTTACACCAAAGACCAAAATTGATTTTTTCAAAACCCGATTTTGCGTAAAAATTCCCGTTTTACCTTAATTTTTTGTTGTTGTTCGTGGCGCTTTTGAAAACTATTTGGAATTTGTTTTACTTTTGACCACCCAAAGTTCCAATTAGATTCACTTTCCTGTCAGAAAAGATACAGTAAAGTTGACGAAAATCTAAGCATTTTTAAAAATCTGCTTTTCCTATTTATTAGTTATTTCTAATTCAATTGTCAATAATGCCAACAAAAAAACACTTTCTTGGTTCATAGTTGACTTTACAAATTGTTATTATTATTTTCCAAATAATTGATGACAACTTTTCTGAGCTGTAATAATTGCTTTTAACAGAAAGTTATTTTAATAAATAAATATATTTTAGTATAAATCGATACAATTAATACCCAATAATAATAAGTCAAAATATATTTTCCTCCCAAGGCACAGGGCACACTTGTCTCCATCCTAAATACGAACCTGCAAAATTATAGAACTCAAAAACTACAAGCTCAAAGATATAGATAAGTCAAAATATGAACAACTGCAAACTACTTTATACTATTTTTAGATTATTATTTTTTGAGGATTGATCCATTGCTTTATCTATATCTTTAGAAATGTTCCAATGGATATACATGAGAGAGAGAGACCAAAACGAGTCTTGAAAACTAAAAATGATAAGTGTCCAGTATCAATATTAAAAAATGTCCACTTTGCTAAACAAAAACTTAAAACCTATATTCCTGTATGCTTGATGCTTGTATCAACGGCCTGTATAATCAGTGTAGAAACTATTAATAACATTTATAAATTGTTTTTATCTATTAACAAAAACCGATCATATTATTACTTATGGGGGGCGAACGCCGGAACGAGTGTAAATGGCCAAGTTACTTGAAACATATGAAGTAAGGCCGTAAAGGAGTATTGGCAGGTGGACTCTTCAGTCTTCACATCCAGAAATTGTTATGGAATAAACTTGTATACAAATGAGGGCATTATTATTACTTGGGGTTTCTACCCCTGTTTAATACGGCCACCAACCCCCTAGATGTTACCAATTCCTTCAGATGTTTTATCTAAATTGCTTTTTATATTAAAATACTCAAAAGTCAAAATTGTATTTTAGATTCTGAGTGGAGCTATAAAATAATGTACCTAGGTATTGGTTTAACAATGATGTGTGTTTTTGTGTCTGATATCACCGCTTTATTTTTTAGGCACTTACAAAGAACCTTCAATTTTCCACTTTGAAGGTGGTTTTTTAGTAAAAAAATTGTATTTAGTTCGTACTTTGGGAAAATCCAAGGAAATATCAGTATTATTAAAATATTCAGGAAAACATAACCTAACCATACATTTAGCCTAACCTAACCTAAACAGTTTTTGGCAAATTCGATTTTGTATTTTTTCTTTCAATTTGTAAACTGAATAACTTAAGTAAGGACTTTAAATATTTACCAAATATTTATATTGGCCTTTTCTTGATACGATATTAATTTCAAAATATTTCAGTTCTTTTTATGCTATTTAAAGATATTTGAAATATTTGAGTTGTTTTGATATACCTTATAGAAATAACATATTATAATATGTCATAAAAGTAATATAATTATTTTTAATGGGTAAGTAAAGAAGTTACCATTTTATACAAGATTCCTTATAGTTGCTAAATATTTTACCTATTATTATTATTTCTTTTATAACCATTCGAAGCTTAAAGGTTGACTTGATTTTGAAGAAATGTACTTAGTTTAATATAAATAAATTATAAAATATCTTTAGGAATATAGGCTAACACTCCGTTTCCGCTCAGAATCGTCTTTCATATTTCATGATTTATTATTGAATTCAAATGTAATACGTTCATTACAGTGACCTACTCAATTACGAGGTATACTCAAAACCTGTATACAACAAAGTGAAGTCACAGGGAGGGTTTTTTTAAAACTATTATTAATTTTTTTTTTTTTGGTATGAGATTGATAAAATATAAGAAAGCAAAAAAATACAAATTTTTTTTATGCAATAGAGAAATATTTATTTATTACTTAAATCGTTTATACTTAAATTTATGATTTATTTATATATTAATTATTATTCAACTATTATCGATCTATGAGTGATATAAGTAGTGTTAAATATTATCGATTTAAAAGCTGCGCTCCAAGTGTAAAATTATTTGACACATAGGTAAGACATATCTACCAATAAAATAAGTTTAAATTCCATAAAATTAGAATACAAAATTTAGTAGTTACTATGCTTAAACGTTCAACTAGAAAGTTTATATACCAACCTATCATAAAATATATAGGAACTACATTAATAATAGACAAATGTTGTTTTAACTTTTATAACGTTATATTACTGCCTACATTCATTGCATCGGTAATCGATATGAAATAAGTTACTGTCCAACGTTTAACTTTATTAGAAATGAACAAAATTTAAAATCTAATAATAGATAGTAATAATATGTTGTATTTTTAATTTTTGTAATGAGAAATTATTTACTATATAGGTACCTATTATGATCGTACTGTCACTTTTTATTTTGTATTTTGGTTTTTTAAAATTGTTCAATATTATCTTCTTATTGTATCTTGTACAATAGCTGTTAAATAATTTCAGTGGTAATTAATATGATGATGTGCAAGTACCTACCTATGTTTAAATTTTAAAATTTAAATATTCAATAAATGATAAACATTAAGCGTACGCGTACGCGTACCTATTACCATGGTTGATTAAGGTACCCATAAATATTAAAGTAATGATAAATAGATAAAATAATGTTGTTCTCTTTATCATAATAATTTATTATGAGTTGCATATCTATAATCAAATCAAATTTGAATATCTTATTCAATACTACCTGCTTTCCACAAAAAACAAAATAATACCTATAACAAAATATGTATTTTTAAAAATACTATTTATTTTTCCCATCATTCCAATGAAAATCGTAAGACTATACCTATATATAATAGTATATACTATAGAAGTAAGCATAACGCATATAACAACCTAATATTACCATCTAGTTCAGAGATTTCCAGCCATAGCATACCGCATGGATTGAGGGTGCTATATGAACTTATTTAAAATATAAGGCAACCATCAATATTTTTCACTACCTACCTATAGTAGTGAGGCATCTTTAGCGCCTCCACATTCTTAGAAAAATATACTCTTAGGGTAGTAACTCGACATAAAGGTTGTACACTTGTATACCTATTTAATGGTCTGATTTAATGATTTTCGGAATATAAATCCCTGGGAAAAAATGTGTTTACCACTTGTTTTTATGTTGGTTAAAAATATAGTGATTAGTAAATAAATAACCCTACTTAAATTTTTTTAATTTTTAAATCAGTGTTCTTCTTTTATCACCACACAATTTTCATCACCATTTTATTTCTCTACCACAATATAACGTATACGGACTTTGAGCCTTTCTTTCAGCCGAACCATTTACGTGGTATAAGAACGCCTACCGCCCCATTAATTTTATTTATAAATGTTTATTATTATTATTCACGGCCATCAATGGTGTTTAATAAATTACACAGAGTATGCAATTGAAAAGATTATATTATATATTATGTATAACGAAACACGCGCACGTATAATTAAAAAAATTGTCGACAGGGGACGATTTTATACGTACCTATATATGTATAATGATAATTCATATTCTTTAGAAATTCCGCTGGGCGAGTGAAAAGGGGAATTTTTTTCGAGACGATTTTATTTTATTATACATTTTATAAGTTATAGTGTCATTTTACTTATGCGGGTTACAGGGAATCTTAGAAACCAATTGTCTTAACCATTTTTCCATTTCTCAAGAAATAATTGTCATAGAACTATGCTAATGAAATCCTCTCAATCCTCAAAAAATGTTGTTGGTGTGACTTATTAAATTGAGTTAATATTTTATCACAGATAAATCATAAATG
Source organism: Macrosiphum euphorbiae (assembly GCA_949089665.1). Taxonomy (NCBI): domain Eukaryota; kingdom Metazoa; phylum Arthropoda; class Insecta; order Hemiptera; family Aphididae; genus Macrosiphum; species Macrosiphum euphorbiae. The sequence continues at coordinate 73,041,484 of CARXXK010000001.1, read as the reverse complement.
TGTCGGCGTAATCTGGGGTAAATTCTTTGGAGGGGGGCAGTCTGTAGTAAAACTAAAAATCTATAAAGTAAAAGATACTATATTTCAACCTCAGGTAAATAACTGAGAGGGCAGTTGCCCCCTTTGCTACGGTCACCTTCAAATTACGGCCCTTTGTGTGTCGCTGATAATAGTGACTTCTTCTTCCCACTACATAAAATTCAACATATTGTAAAATCGAACTTCCAAAATTTGCATATTAATTGAAAATTAAAACGTACACATCGTATATGAATAATATTATTGAAAAAAAGAAATTTAAAGTGATATTGATAGAAAATTATACACACTATTCAGTAAGTATACAGTATACGTCCATAATATTGATAAATCTAAATATCTTAATATTATTATTTTTTTTATAGCTTATTAAGACCACACTGCAGATGATGAGTAGAAGTATATTATATAAAACTATTTAATTATTGGAACATATTAAAATTAGGGTTATGACTTATGAGCATGAAATATTTCACATACAATTTTCACTTTGAAATATTTCAAACTTGAAACTTCGTCCTTCTTGAAATATATTATTTAATTTGTGCTTTTTTCATGTTTCATAAAATCATCACTAGATGGTCAGACTGATATCATACCTGATTAGTGTTAGTCAATATTTAATTTTCGATTAAGATGTAGAGAAAATAGATAATTATTATATTATGTACCTATATAATCTACGATGTAATAAGTACTATTTCTGTAACATTTCCATTGGTGCAAGTCCATTACAATTTCTGGGGGGGCTAACATTTTTAACATCAATGTGAGTGAGGAGCATCGATTCCACGCAACTAAAAAACTGTATATTTTTTGGGCTAATGGGGTATTTAGGGTTTTGCGATTTACATCTATGAACATTTTCCACTTCACATTTACCTAAGTAGAGATATTTATTGCACTCTCTACTATAGTTTTAAATTAAAATTTGTTTTTATTTTTCATTAAAATGAAATATTTTATGAAAAATTTCAAAAAAAAATGTCATGAAATTTAGAACCCTAATTAAAATATATTATAAAAATAACACATACCGTGAAAATTGGTTTTGGTTTTTTTCTGGTGAAGGGGGTTTTTAGCATTATATTTTCTATGATTTCTCATAATCTTACCCCCCGATCCGTAGATACCACTGTAATATCATCACACATCAGTTTTACATACTGCATTATTGCATTATATAAGATTGATATAGGTAATATTTATTAATCTCTACTTTATTATAATATATTGTAACGACCATATAATTACCATAATTCATAATCTTACCAATGTGTACTCCAATACCTACTAATAATACTAATTTTGAAAACAAAATAAATAAAACAAATAATAATAAATAGGTATGTAATTGAATATTTTTCATCAATAATTACATTTTTCATAAAACTAAGGACTAGACAATTTGTTTTTTTTTTCGTGATATGGGCTATCTCCTATCGTATCTTTAGAACGCGTCGCCAGGGACAGGGGTTAAAATTTAATTAAAAACAAACGAAAAAAATTGCATTTCCGTATTTTTGACAATAATAATAATAATAATGCGTGTGCGTTCTGCGTAGGTACCTACCTATATCCTA